>JAXGGA010008940.1:0-54023 GCA_038373865.1 Uloborus plumipes
TGCGTTCAACTCTTGAAAACGTTTTCAAACAACCTGCCCGAACGATTCAAACTTTTTAATTGAACAGTCCTAATTTGAACCAATTTATTTTGTTAGGAAATGAATCTTTTCAAAGAACACTTCCATTCCCGCGTTTTTTTTAAATTTCGATCTTGAAACAATTTTCGTTCAACATTGAACCGTTCAAACAAGCTCTCACCCCTAATAACTTTTGAGTGAACAGTCCGATTTAAACAAACTTTTTTTTGTTCGAAAGATCTCGGCAAGGATGCTTCATTACCGTATTTAAATTTTCAATTTGAACATTTTTTTGTTCAACATTAAACCGTTTAAACAACCTTTCCCCACCTAATAACTTTTAAGTGAACCGTCCGAATTGAATCAACTTTTTTTTGTTCGAAAGATCTCGGAGAGGCTCATTCCCATATTTCACTTTTCAATTTGAACCATTTTTCGTTCAATGATGAACCGTTCAGAAAAAGTTTCAACATTAGAGCCTACGGGGAAATTTAAATTGAATGTTGATTCTGAACTTAAAGGCGGATTTCCTTCAAACTAACTTTGTAAGAAATTGGTTTTGATGAATAATGTATTGTAAAGTACTTTTCTGAATAACCTTCTGTGCGGGTACAGTGCCTAGAAGGAGTAGTGTGCCGTTCGAGGGAGAAAAAGTGAAGCCAGTTCGGTGGAAAACGCCAGATGGCGCGGCGCACAGCTCACCGGTCTGGATTTACATTCAGTCTCGTGTTAAATCAGCGAAAAATAAGCTAATTTCGTGATTAAAAAGCCGCGTTTTACGAACTTACCTAATTTAAACGAAATAGATGAATTGTTGAATGAATTTGATTTGTTGCACGCATGTTCATTTATTTTTTTAAAGCCACACAAACATTACATGAATTCTTTTTAATAATATTAGTAGCTCTACTAAAGCATTTTTTTTAAATTAATGTAATTTTTTCAAACTGTAAAACCATTTTGTTAGAGAGCATGCCCTAGCATTTTACATTATTATGTTCGAAACACGAATTTGTGTATCTTGCTTTGGAAAAAAAAAATAATGAAAACAACGAAACTATGTATTAAAATCAGTTATTTTCGGATAACTACGGGTTATTTATTTACTTATACTGTTTCTAATTTCTTGTAGTCAATAACATGGCTTAAAAATTAGCTGACTATTTTCAAATTCACTAGAAAATTGAAAACTTTACAAATCAAATATTCATTTTACGAGTAAAAAAGAAAAAGAAGAATACTTTGATTTTGATTCATATGTGAGGAAGGAGAGAAATATTTTCCTTGGAAAAGGTTTTAGATAAAAAATATTGAAATGATTTTTTTTTTAAATCTAAGCATCAACTTAGCTATAACTTGAAAGCTCGTTCGTCTGTAGAAGTCTGATGGCATTAAAACTGTTGCTCGGCATTAAACAAAATTTTTATTTTACAAAGTACATAAACACATAGTTGCTCATACCACATAAATGATTTGAATTAGCAGTAATTTTTGAATAATTTAAATAGGTAAATCATAGTCACCACAACAAAACAAATTTTTACACTCGGAAAAGTTAGAAATATCTGAAGTGTTCGTTATTTTGGTTGGCCGAAAGTCCAATGGCCGGTCGCTAGCAGTTACCACAGGTAAACACAGCTGGAGACTTCACGCCTACCCTTCTGATCTATGCCTAGGTTGTACAAGTGACAATGCAATGCACCGTGGACTATTCGAGCTCTTCCTGACTTAGGAGGACTCAGGGGGTGTGCCTACCACTCTTGCGGGTGGGGGGGGGGGTACACTTAGGTAAACCATCTGTTTATTAGGATCTGCAGTATGGAAAAGCTGGGGCCGTAGTGGCACGAACGTTAAAGCATCAGACTCTTAACCGGTGGGTCCCGGGTTCGATTCCAACCAAGCAAAGATCCACCGTCTTCACTAATAGTTACTGGAGGACGTTAACGAAAAAGCTCGTGGTCACAAAGTCCTCCAAGTGAATAGATACCTTTAGGAGTACTAGACCAGGGGTTTGCTCGACTACTGGTCTTGATTAAAAAAAAAAAAAGAGAGCGCTCTTTTTCGATCAAGACCAGCAGTCGATTGCCGTGCAATAACATGACTACGCAATAATATGAAGAAGGTCCATTTCTTGGAATTTTTGTTTTTTATATTCGTGAAATATATCGATACTTATTTTGCAGTCGATTATTAACTTTAAACTCTGGAAAGTGAGAGGGCAGTCGCCTCCCTGTACGAGCCGTCTATGCTTGGAGGCATCCATAGCTTAACCATCTGCAGTAAAGGAATGCATATTAGCTAAGGTTCGGTCAGGCCGATGCATCGGCGCCGATGGTGCAATGTTTTTTTCATCGGCATCAGCGGCCGATGTTGATTATAAAAAATGATCAGCCCATCGGCCGTGAAAAACACTAAAAGCCGATGTTTTTTTTAATTTAAAAATAAAATAAAATACAAAAATAAATAAATGAATAAAATTATAATTCTTTTCATTGTTGTTGTTGCTTCCAACAACTGCTTTGGCAACTAACCATATTGCAGACCTAGTGCATTCCTCGAAAACCGGCATCCATTCGTTCATTAGGCACCACTATCGGCGGAATGCCATTACCAAGAGCATTTTAAAGCTCAGCTTCCCCTAAAAAATGGAGGCACCTGGGCTCGATTCGATGCGAAACTTTACTAGGAATTTAATTTTGCCAAGAGATACTCAATGCCAAACGAGTAATCGAGCGATCTTTGTTGAGAAGGGGGAGCGAATAAGGGGGATTTGTGGGAGATCCTTGGATTTTTTCATCATTCAAGGCTTTAATGATTACAATTCTTTTGTTTCTTTGAAAGGAAGTAGAATGAAATGAATCAATAATTCTTTAAATCTCTGACAGGGACGTCATTTCAAGTTTTTCCAGGGGGGGGGGGCAAAGGGTCCAAACGCAATGCAATTTCATCGGAAAACATTAAAAACCACGCCCACTTATATGTAAATACATTGATTTCTCAAAGCCGGTAGGGGGGGGGCAATTGACCCCCCTGCCCCCCCCCCTAAATGACGGGCCTGACCTCTGATAATCTTTTTTTTTCTTTTTTGCCAACGGCCATTACCCATTTTGCCGATGGCCACTGCCATCGGCATCGGCGGCCGATGCTAATGTGGCCGATGCACGGGTACATTGGCCATCGGCCGTCTTTGAACAATTGGCTAACAATCGCCATCGGTCGATCCTTAATATAAGCAGCTGCAGTAAAGGAAAGTCATCATCCATATTTTCCATCTATTTATTGCAGCTAAATTTAAAGTATGGATGCCGATGAGGATAGGGACATGGTGCAGTCTACATCAGTAACTTTTTATTTTCAATACATAAAATGTTCCATTTTATGCAAAAAAAAAAAAAAAAAAAAAAAAAAAAAAAACGCTGGTAGCATTTTTAGTAAGCTACATAACACCGCAAAGGGGGGGGGGGTCTGCATTAGCATCCATGGCTATGTCCGCACATTTGATTCGCTGTATAGAAAAGCTATCGGTCATCTTGATATTCTAGCAATTTATTGTAGGAAGAGTGATGAAGCAGGGGGGGGGGTGTAGGCGCCGACAACACGATTTAAATTTAGTAAATGTGTAAAAGAGTTTCATTTTGTAAGTTTTCCCTCATCTTCGGGAGCTTTGAAACGGGAAAAGTTTTCTTTGCATGGTTCGTATTCACTTTTGGACCCTGCTCTGAAATTAAATGAAGCAAATTATCTCTTGATCTGAAATTTCAAAGTCTTCATTAAAACATGACAATGCTCCTTCGTAAAATTTTCGAAAATTGCGGTGAAACAACAGCAACACAGAACGAAATTAAAGCGAAATCCCGCACCTACTAATGTTAAACTCCGAGAAAACCAGCCGAGCAGCAGACCGCACTGCCCTCTAGCGGATTTCCACAACTTTGACCTCACGATCAGCAGGGGAAAACTACGGCGTTCGGCACACTACTCCTTCTAGGCACTGTAGTGCGGGCTCTGATTTCGACTCCGACTCCGCAAACATGGCGGAAATGCAGGCTCAGAAAAAAATGACTGACTGGGCAGACGATTTTTTGTTTATTTATTTATTTGTTTTGTTTAATTTGTTATTATTATTTTATTTTTTTTTTCGCAGACGATTTCTTTTTTTTTTTGTTAACAAAAATTTTCCATTCACGAGAGCATTTTATTCTTTATTTATATTTAACAATTGGCAACGGATTAAAAATGAAATTTAAGACATTTTATTAATGAACTGTTTTTTTTTTCTTTCTTTCTTTGATAAAATGTGTTTTGATGTTCTTTGTTGAAAACGATTGTGGAATTTTTCTACGGAAGAACTATAACAGTTACATTCTTTAAAAGGTGCGACAAAACTTTATTGACTAGTTTATTTACTTTTTACGTGTCTATTTCATCTGATGAGAGGGGTATATTTTGCTTTTAGAAATCAGCTTTAAGTGCTATAAAGGTATGTTTGACATAATTTTCAGTTTCAGATAATCAAGAGAATATTGATCAGATGCTACAATGCTGATGTCGATGTACGGGAAAGTAGGCTCGTTTAGTTCTTGACAGAACTTCTTGTTATTATTTCAAATGGCGGTGAGTTTGAAAAATTAACAAGAATGACAAAATGGAGAACAGAAAAATTAAAAGTCGGTGTCTCATTCGACTTCTTGCCTTCCAGCATCGGTCACCCAAGGACGTCACGTGAAGTGCTCTGCAATAGTAAATATGGTGACCGTATAGGAATATGAGATGCCTGCTAATAATGGAAGGAATGGAATAAGATGAAATTCTGTTAACAGGAAATAATAATCATCTTCTAGTGAGTTTCACGTTCACGAAGCTCGACTGTACTACTTTAAACTGATTTATTCTCAAATACTATGCTAAGAGCAAAACATTTGTGAGGTTTTGTTCAATGAAAGTTTTTTTTTTTTTTTGTAGTTGAAATCAATAATATGCAGTTAACATTTTGAAAATATTCTTTTATAAATTACGAAAATTTAATTTCTGCATTTTATCAAGCAGTATAATAACCCTTCGTTGTATCGCGCTTGTCGGAAGACAGCCAAAAATCGTTATATAACCGAGGTCGTAAAAAGTAACCATTCAATAAACGCATAAATTTAATGACATGTGTACCTTCAACAATATTAGTTTATAAACATATTAGGGCGATTTTTTTAATGAAACCAGAAGAAAATTTGACTACCAGGCGCTGCAATAGCCAACCAACTCGTTTATTCCATCCATGGACTGCAGTATCGTTCTTTTTGGTACTCGTCAACATGGAATAGAAATTAACCGAGCTGTAGGCAGAAATCCTCTTATCGAACAAAGAGAACCAAAAAAAACTGGTAGCTAATGTGAAATTAGAACACCAGCGAGCAACCGTACTTGGTACGGTAAAGCACGAAACTGCAGTCCATGGATGGAATAAACGAGTTGGTGGTGTATTGCATGTTTTTGCCTTAGCCCTGGCTTAGGGGCGGTTACTTACTGCTTTGTATTAGTCGTTATTTTAAAATTAAGAAATAATTAAATAGTTAAAATTTTCTATTGCTTTATGTTGGAATACTAAACGAAAGTTGCAGCTTTTAATTGCGACAAATTCAGATGTCGAGAAAACATACCAGGTTTGGTCTTTTTTAAAAAAGATAAAATACTTTTTTAAAGATGTAAAATATTTTTCTATGTTATCAAACGTGGGGCAGCATTTTAAACACATGTGGTTTTTTGGGGACAAAGGAAAAGCGCTACATATCCGAATGAGCGAAATAACGAAGTGCGATACAACAAGGGATAGCTGTAATGACAAACCGGATATATCATCCAAACGCAGCAGTTTTGTCCTTCTTATGGACACATCATTTCGAAATTGCAGATGTCTATTCCTTGAAGCAGTGAAGCTTCAAGGCTTCAAGGAGAGGACATCTGCTTTCAGCTCGGAAATAGACTAATTCAATATGATGAATAAGCCCTGGGTGACACACAAAAGGAATTTAAATGGGAAAAATATAAATTCTTCAACTCTGATAATTTTCTTCAATATATTTTAAACCATATTTAATATATCAAACGTTTTATGTTTTAATATTGATGGTTAAGTTCATGACACAAATTTATATTTCTCTGAAAAATATAGGGTGAAGTGGGGTAATTGCGTACTTGGGGCAAATGTGTACTCATTTGAAAAAAGGAGGAAAAACTGAAGCTAGCTGCTATCTAGTAGCACCATTTGGAAGCCTGTAGGTTGGTGATCACTTCTCATATGGCTGCACCTATGTCCAGATAATAAGGCTTTATCAATCTGACTCCATTTCGTCAGGTGTTTTTTTTCGTTGTGAATCACATTTCGTGGACTTTTGTTTACAGTGCTGCAGGATCACCATTTTCAGTTTAATTTGATTAGTTCTTGGATAAATCACTTGAAGGTAAGTTGTTTTCCTCATTAATGGCTGCAGAATAGTTGAATTAATGTTTACCTATACATACTGTTGGGGTATACATTTACCCCGGTTTGTTTTCAGTCACGGGGTAAATGTGTACTTTTTCCTGGGGCAAATGTGTACTACAGTAAACATTTACCCTAAGCAAAATTTACATAGAATACACATTCACCCACTCCTTATTAGACTTTTACAATCTTATTAAGGCGTATATTTTTGTTCCCAAATGTTTGATTGACCTCCTCACAATAAATTAATTGAAAAAAATGGAGAAAATACTTTCGTCTACCCTCACTCTGAAGATATTAGCGAAATCGATGGCAATGCTATTGTCACCAAGCTTCCAGAGCCATCTGAGGGAAAAAGAGGTGTTTTGATATTCCCAGCTAAATTTTCCTCCTACAACATGGATTAGCAGAGTTGCTGAAGGTCTCACTCAAATTTGCTATTCTCATTTTGGCCAGGACTCGCCACTATAATTCCTTTTTTTTTACATTCCAAGTTACAAATTTTGGCATGTTCTTTTCAATTTTGCTATTAAAGACGTTTTTTCCCCTTTAATCCTATGCTTTGTACTTTGTTTTCACCTTTGTAAACTGTACCAATTAAGAGAGGACAGAAGGTGGGCAACAAAAAAGTGCATAGCTTCCGCTGGAGAATTCGGAAATAAAAAAATCATACACAGAATTTTTTGTCCTTAACTGCTCTTTTGTATACATTTGCCCCAACTTGTGGGGCAAATGTGTACTTCAGAGATGGTTTTTAAAACATAGCCATACAACCATGATAAAAATAGTTTTTTTTAATTCTTTGGGTGATTTGTAATCTAGAGAAACGCCGCTAAAAGATGATATAAAAAAAATAAAATTCTGAATACCCCCCTCCCCACCAGAGACTTAAGAAGTTGAATTTCGTCAAAACAGGTACACAATTACCCCACTTCACCCTAATATTATCCTTTCAGTAGTGTGAAATATAAAACTAATTTTATCATCAATTTTCCGGGAGACAGAGAAAGTGCAAGACAAATAAACAAGAAAACAAAATGTTTCTATAGTTCAATTCAGTTTTTTTTTTTTTTTGTAATTATTATGTGTTTTTATTTATTTTTCGATGTTTAAAATCCATACAATATTTTTGACATTCATTGTAATGGGACTTCACTAAAGTATTTATTTTATAAACTATTCGTCTGATCAGAAATACTGTGCAAAATAAGTAAATGAGTGTAACATACATGCTCATATCTATCTATCTGTCTGTCTGTCTACATATTTGTGTGTATACCAGGACTTTTAGACACCTCCAGCAATGAAAACTTAGCAATGTGTTTTTGTTTTTGCTCTCAGCATTACATAGTAGTGCATTTTCTTTTCTTAAAAACACATTTAACAACCAAGATAAATAGATTCTCAGTTTTTTTCCCTTCATTTTAGTTGCGGTCTCTTTTAATGATTTCAGTAATGAAATCATTACAAAAAATTTTTACAAAAATTTACTTCGTACAGGCTTCTTTATCAATGAATAGTTGCATGTCTTGAATGAATAGGCATAAAATCCCATTTCTTTCTGTTGCACTACGTGATGGACCTTGAGCCAACACAAGGTAGTTTACTTTAAGCCAGTAAAAGGCCAGTGTTGTGCCTTGAGCAGGCACAAGGTACAACAAAACTTATTCAAACAGTTAAAAACCCTGTATAGGCAATTACTAAACAGAAATTTCAAATTTTTAAATTTGTGATAAGGCATCTAGAAATATTGTGTAGTGTAAACAAACATTACAACTACTTCCAAGGGGAAAAGTTTAACTTTTCAACTAATTTAGAGTGTTCAGTTTTCTGAAAAAAAAAAAAAAAAAGAGTGGGTACATTTATTTTTGTTTGGAAAGCAAAATTGGTTTACTCACCCCTTGACAGTTTTGTAACCATATATACACTAAGAAATAAAATGGGTAAGTTTTTTTTTTTTTTTTTTTTTTTTTTTTTGTGAGTAAAATCTTATTAAGGTAAGAAAATTCATCAAATAATTGCTCAACAACTTAAGATGCATTGAGCAAGTAAAGTCAGTTGTGTACGATTTTAAGCCTTTCAACAATTCTGTATAAATTTGGAAGAGCTCTGGAAAATTTTCATGTGAAAGGTTCTCTAGAATATGTGTTTAGAATAGAACGTGATAACTGTATCCATTAAGCTGATAAAAAACATTTGTACTGCAGTAATTTCCTTTTATAGTTGCAAAGAAATATTTTCAGCCATGGCTCAAGGTATTTTACGCAATGGCTCAAGATGCGATGCTTTGGTGTACCTTGAGCCACTTTGCATGATTTCATAAACTTATCAATTTCTCTTATTTTGAAAATAGCTGATTTTGACTTGAACGCAATTGTGATGGTAATACAATAAGTGGTAGAAGGTATTGCCGTTATAAAATATAATTATAAGTAGTTAGGGTTTTAGAAATTATTTTACAAAAATTGTATCAAGGTACCCCACTATCTTCTTCACTTTCCAGATGAATTTTTGTATTACTAACGGAAAATGCATTCTTCAATCAAATGCCACAGCTTATGATAGATACTCCTCAATAATTACACAGGAGACAACTATAATTGTAGACTTAGACGTAGACCAGTGAACAATAGAAGAAAATAAGGTCTTATCAGTTTAGTGTTTCTGATTAAAAGGAAAAAAAAGTAGATATCGATATAAGTGTCGAAAAAAAAATAGTTCAATATTATGTGAAGATATTGATATCAAAATTCAATCCAATTTTTTTTCTCATAACTTTGTTGGACTTAGTTGATGAATAAAGTTATTAAAATATTACGTGTTATAAGAGAAGAAATTTGGTATTGAACTTGAATGTACATATTTATTTCAAAATGACATTGATAACAAAACATATCAACAGAACTAAAACTCTACTAATGATAAAAGACACACATTTACAAATATATATATACGTAGATCACAAGCTATTTGACTGTCCATTCTGAAAACACATGCTAAGCAGCCAGAAGTACTGATTGTTCATTGCGTTTTTATCACACTAAAATTTGCTCCAGCTGTTGCTGCTCTTGAACTATTGGCCTCGTGAGGACAGACCTTAAGAGCGAGCGGCCGGGGACGTCATAGGGATACTGTGACAGGAAAGATACCCTAGGAAGATAATCACCAAGTCCGAAATCGCTGGATATGCTTTGTTGAGAAATAGGTTGTTGTGAGATGGGTTGAGTTACTTGGGTCACTTTTGTGACTTGTCCACCGACAGCTACTGGACCGACTGGCGTAAACTGTATGCCACCTGGCTGCGTAATAGTGGTCTCCTTAACTTGCGCAATATCACTAGAGAATGGACTTTGTGCAATGACATCATCGACGGAGGTTTGCACAGATGAGGCTGGATCTAGCAGGTTGCTCTGACTAAGGGGGGATGCGATAATTCCAGCTCCTTGTGCTAAAGCTGCTCCAAGGGGGCTTTGAACGATGTCGTTGGCTAGTGAACTACTAGGATCCACAAACTCTTGTTGGATGACACCTCCGCTAGATGCACCGAAGGGGCTACCCAGAGCAGCTCCGCCTATCTTAGACTGGCTAAGAAGAGGATCTTGAGCGGATTTGGTAATGGTGGTAACTGTTTGAACATCTCCTGCTGGTCCGACAACTTCTTCCTGTGTCACAACACTAGATGCTCCTTGTCCTACGCCTGCTAATCCACCTAAAGCTGGGCCTCCAATCTTAGATGGCCCTGAATTTGTAACAGTGGTAATCAATTGGCTGTCTCCAGCTGGGCCGATGACCTCTTCTTGAGTGACTACTTGATTTGTTTGTCCGATACCTCCCAAACCGCCAATGACTGGGCCTCCTATTTTAGATGGTCCTGATTTGGTTACTGTTGTCACTAATTGACTGTCTCCTGCCGGGCCAATAACCTCTTCCTGAGTAATTGTAGCCGGTCCCCCTAGTCCTGATATTCCTGACAATCCACCCAGAGCTGGCCCACCAATTTTAGAAGGAGATGTTTTTGTTACTGTTGTAACTAACTGCCTATCACCGGCTGGCCCAATGACTTCCTCTTGTGTGACTAATTTGCCCTGTTGTCCTATACCTCCTAATCCTCCAATGACTGGCCCTCCGATTTTAGATGGTCCAGATTTAGTAACAGTCGTGACTAATTGGCTATCTCCTGCGGGTCCAATAACTTCCTGTTGTGTAACAGTGGCTGGTCCACCTAGTCCTCCGATTCCTGATAGTCCACCTCCTAATCCACCAATAACTGGTCCTCCTATTTTAGACGGTCCAGATTTAGTAACAGTAGTGACTAATTGACTGTCTCCTGCGGGTCCAATTACTTCTTGCTGTGTAACAGTGGCTGGTCCACCAAGTCCCCCGATTCCTGATAATCCACCAAGAGCTGGTCCTCCAATTTTAGATGGTCCACTTAATCCTCCGATTCCTGATAGTCCACCTCCTAATCCACCAATAACTGGTCCTCCGATTTTAGACGGTCCAGATTTAGTAACAGTCGTGACTAATTGACTGTCTCCTGCAGGTCCAATTACTTCTTGCTGTGTTACAGTGGCTGGTCCACCTAGTCCCCCGATTCCTGATAATCCACCAAGAACTGGTCCTCCAATTTTAGATGGTCCGCTTAGTCCTCCAATTCCTGACAGTCCACCTCCTAGTCCACCAATAACTGGTCCTCCAATTTTAGATGGTCCTGCGTTTGTTACTGTAGTAATAACTTGCCTATCTCCTGCTGGTCCTATCACTTCTTCCTGAGAGACTACTGGCGATGTCTGTCCAATACCAGAAAGTCCGGACAATCCAGACAGTCCCCCAATTTTCGAAGGACTCGTTTTCGTCACTACTACGCGTCTGCCAAGGTCTGAAAAGCTTCGAGTACTTATTGGTAACCGAAGATAATTGGATCGTGGATCACCAATACGGCTGCCTCCAATGATATCAATACCGGGAAATCGGTGTCCTCCATCAACGTAATACATCTGCGGAATTCGTCTTCCAAATAGGTTGTTTCCAATTATTCCGGCATCCGAGCGCACTTGAGATATAACTTCCGGTCTGGAAACTGCAACAACTGGTCTTTGAGAAACAATCGGTCCTCCAACTAACTGGTTGTTTCCTAGAGTAAATTGAATATTTCCTGCTCCCAGTCCTGAGTCGCCAAAAGCTGACGTAGTAGGTACAACGGAGACTCTTTGCTGAGAAACGGGTACAATAGGTCTTGCAGCTGTTACAACTCGCCTTTGAGCTACTCTTGGACGAGAAACCTGAGATAGGAAAGCGTCCCCGGGTCTTACTATGCGCCTTCTAACAGGACCAGATACGACAGATACTGGGGCTTTAACAGCCTGTACAACTGGGCTTGTTTGTGTAAAAATAACTGGTGCTTGCCTTTGACCAAAACCACCAATAGGAGCTCCTAGCTGTGATGTACCATCGACAAGAAGTTGATTAATGGGACTAGTTTCAACTACTGGTCGAGATACAACTCTCCTTATTCCAACGCCTGGAGTACCCCTTAAAATAATTTGACCTCCTCTAAGACCTCCTGGTCTAGCCACGGTTTTGACTACTTGCCTCTGTCCGTATCCTGATCCGCCAGAAATAGCAGCTACTTGCCTCTGTCCAAAACCATCTCCAAGTGCTTCATCAAGAACAGAAACTTGTTGTGGAACCACTTGTTGTTGTTGTATAACTGCTGGACCCCCAAGTGAAGGTTGCACAATGGTACCCTTTCTTGTCCAATGCCATCAAGTCCGCCTCTAAGTTGAGAATCACCAGCAGTGAATGCTGAACCTCCGGGCAATATTCTAGTTTGACTTAAGCCATCACCAAGGTATCTGCTGGTCAACAATTGCTTGGGATATGAATAATAATCTAATCCCATGAGTCCATATGGCACTGAAGATGCCCCCAAGCGGTACAGATTTCTCCTGCTTCCGAAAGCGGGTGTTTTGATCTGTGCATCTCCAATTTGGAATTGTGAGAGACTTGGATCTGCGATACCCCGAATACCAGAGAGATTGTTCGATGACACTGTCTTTCTCCTCAAAAGCCTGCCAGAAGTTAGGAGATTCCTTGGGTATGAGTAGTAATCTGTTCCCATCAGTCCGTAAGGCACTTGGGATTGTCCGACCCGATATAACCTACGTTGTCCAAACGAAGGAATTTGGGCATCGGAAAGAGTGAATTGTGCTGAGGAGGGCCCTAATGAGGAGACTTTTTCCACCAGAACTTGACCTTGGGAATAAGGATCTTGAACTACTGCCGTATGGTGCAATTTGGAAGATCCTCCTAAAATTAAATAATAGTAATAAAAATAAGGATATTTTATTTATCTTTATTTTGTCAAGATTTTTTTTATATAGAAAGGCATTTTAGTTTAAAGAAGAGTATGTATTAAAAAATGATTTTGGTTTGTTGAAAAGAGAAGAAAAGAAATGTAAGGGACAAAAGAAAGATTTTGGGTAAACGAAATGAAATAATCTTCATCACTAGAGAAATACACTGCAAAGCGGGGGGGGGGGGATAAAATGGTCAGAACTATTCTGCCGTGCTAAGCGAAAAAGTGGTATCTGCAGCTGAGCTCAAACTGAGATATTACTTTTAAGTTTTGCGCCACCATGTATTTGATTCAGATAAAACTTTTTCAGAATTTTTTAAAAAATATTTCCCGTTCTCAAATGACTATATAATTTTGCATTTTGGTGAAATATGTCACGAAGAGCCAATTGGTGGCGATAACTGAATTTTGTTTAAAAGTGTAGATGCGACTTTTGTGCTTAGCACTGCAGTATTGGCATTGATTAAAAAAAAAAAAGTCTTTTGTCTTTTTTCCGCAACGTATATAAGTAGCACTAAAATTATTTTATGACAAAAAAATGTACAGCTCATGATGAACAACCAAAAAAACAATTTTTCTAAAGTTATGTTAAGGTACTTTTCCCGATCTCTGAATCGGTTTTCTATTGTAAAATTTATTTACGATCTGCAGAAAAAAATATTCGTATGTTGGAATGCTGACCGAGTTTGAAATAAATAAATAAATAATAAATAAAGACATTTTTCTATTTTTCCATAGGTTTTTAACGTTATTGTGCAGGTAATAAACTTACATTTAAGTTGTGTAGTATTTTTTTATTTATCGAGTGTATTGTATTAGCAACACGATCAAATAGATTAGGAAGAAGAAAATAAACTCGCAATTTTTCACCTTAGTTTCAGTTTTCACATCAAGTAGAGGATTTTAGTGGGCACTGCTCTCATCCGACCTCAAGGGATAAAAATAATTCAAATTTTCCATCAACTATATTCTAATTTACATCTTCATTCCGTGAGTAAAAGTTTTAAATTGCAGTATACTGTTAGTACAAAATTCTACATAAAAGTCACAAGTTTCGAATTCAAGGGTAACATAATATCACGATTCGTTCATTAATTCTTTTGATAGTAAACAGTTACTATCATATTTTAACAATCTCTAGCTTCAATCATTATGACAATGTTTCTAAGTAATACAGTGCATTATTATACCACTTTACAGCAGTTATGTATGATTTAGTAGTTAATTTTCTTAAAATGTTAAAGATATTTTACAGCCCATTCCAAGTAAATTAGTACGTAACTTTTTTTTTACTTAAAAGCAGCGATTATTCGACTTTAAAGACTCTTCAAAAACATTTTTGAGGAGCCTCGTGATTACTTTTTAAAAAAAAACTATACATGCATGCGGGAGGGGGGGGGGGATACGTATTACTTTTCCGGGTCCCTCCCAATAACTTTCTGTATCCGGCACTGTCTATATATGTGTTAAAAGAAGGTTAGCTCAGGCTGAGCTTTTAGAGGAGCATATTCAAAACTGAATTGTGATGCGATGCTGTGATTACTATTTGAAAAGAGTTATTAAGAACTTACACACGCAAAAGCAGGGGGGAGAGAAGAGAAAAAATAATTACGATAATGTGCGATCGGATCAAAAGTGAAAAATAAGGGAATTCTGGAGGAAAAATTAGTTCTTGTGTTTAATTGTATAGTCGCAAAGTACAGTAAACCTTTTAGTAATTTAGTTTTATCACATATAGTGCCACTAAGCTAAAAATATTTTGAGTTATAAGAACGCCATCTATGACACGAAACTAAGTAACAATAAGTCAAAGATTTCATTGTAACGCTATCAGCATTTTCTTTTTAAATTTAATTTATGACATACATTACGTTCTTTTAAAAACATACCGCATTTAACAAACGAAGAAATCGGTAAATGAAAATCGATGAATAACTGGATGGAGAAATTAACGAATTAACCTAAAAAAGTGCTGAAGCTCAAAATAAAAATTTTCTTTTTGAAAATATAGGGGAAAGAAATCTGTACCACTTTTTTTCTAAATTGAATGAACACCTCGTATTTTGATTCTGCTTTTTATTTAAGATTCAATACCTCCGGAGCAGAACCAAAAAACTGCTTCAAGTTTTGTATTTAAAATCTTAACTGTACACATCAATAAAAATGTTTTCAATGCACATGTACCAAATGCTACAATTTTCAATGATTTTATAAATTTCTGGAAATTAAATTATGCTAAAGTGTTGTATTCAGACTATCCTATATAGTATACGTATTAACACTTTTATCAATCAAAAGTATTTTGATATTAAAAGGACATTTTCGCGGCTCTCAGGGAATATTTTCCAGACTCTCCTGGGAGGCGACATTTTGCGCAATGGGTTACTAAATAAATGGCAACACCTACATTATGCATATAAGATGGTGCCATCTACTGAGTAACTAGACATCTAGAGTGGCAGATTGCTTACAGGGAGAATGCCATTTAATCCCTCCGTCCCAAAATTCTCAGCATCATTTTGCTCTATAGACTCGAATAAAAACAGGGCAACTTCAACGCAGCAAAATGAAATTTCTAACAAAAAAAAAAAAAAAAAAAACTCCCTTCATATACAATATCACGAGATCTCTATAGCTTATACTGTTGGATTGAGCATTACTGTGTTGTAAAAACAATTTCAATAACTTCAAAAATAAATTCCAAACAGTAACCTCAGACAGAGCCGACGAAAGAACATGTCAGATTAGCCGGAAACTAGGGGCCCAACTCTTTGGCGGGCACAACTGTTGAAAGAGAACTTTGTCGCTCAGATTTCCCACTAGATGGAGGCACCAGCGTTGTCTTCAATGCAAAACTGCACTAGGAATTTAATTTGCCAAGAGTGTTCAAAGTCAAACGAATACTCAAGGAGTCTTTTGGATATCGCATAATTATTCGATATGGACGCTGATAATTATATGCATTACTTAAATATGCTCACTTAAATTTGCTCAACGTTAGCCAACATCCCCTTAAATTATTTTGCATGACTAAAGCGTTTATGTAGTTAGCAAAAGGATGTAGAACTAAATGTTACTTAAAAATCAAAGATATAAATACATGCATTCAAATATTTTCTGAAAACAACGAAGTAATAATAAGTATCTTTATACACTTCATGAAAAATAATTTTATTCTTACCTCCTTTTCCTACGTGGATATGTGGCTGAGAAATGCCCTAGAAAAAAAACAAATTAAAAACACGTTTAGTTTTTGAAAACTTTAGATGCATTTAAAAATTATTTACGAATAAGTGGTGATTTTATTTTGAAAGAACAAAAATGAATTTATTATCAATAAATTGCACATTTTCTAATCGAGAGATAAATTTCGATTTAGAAATTTTTTATTCTTTAAAATTATATTTTTCAATTCGGTAAATTTAGTCAGTTATCTGCTTTGTTGCACAAGATGTTCTTATTGTAATTTAAAGGGATTGCATATTGTAGTTAGAAAATCATTTTCATTTTACAAAAAAAAAAGAGTTAGTAAATAAAACTTAAACTGAGCATGAATGTTTTTCTCATTTGATACATTTTAATCTTTGACCATTTTTAATCTTTAACAGAAAGAAAGAAAGAAAAACAAAACTTGTTCTCGAATGCAAAACCTATTATCTGGATTATTCGAGAACTATTTTTATTTATTGTAAATAAATTAATGAAGCAGTAATAGCACAATAGTTTGATACCGGACTTCGTATACCACATCTAATTTTATCCCCAGCAGATGGCGACACATATTTCATCTTAAAAAAAAAAAAAAAACTTCAACTTTCATTTTCTTTCGACTTCCATTGTCACTTTAAAAATCCAAGCACGTCGAATTTGGAATAAGTAACGCTTTCTTCAACGAAAAAGGAAAAGTCGAAGAAAAAAAACAGAACTTCTGTGACACAACTCCTTATTTATTGCCTCTTCAGTTAAGATATTTTTCTTTCTCACACTTTTTTTTTAGTTCTGCTATTAGTCTAAAAGCAAATTTTAACGAATGTAAGTTGTGAGTCATAAATTTATATTGATTTTTTTTTTATTTTCGTATGCATTGAATGCCCCTACTTTCAATTTCAACTCTTTTTTCCGCTTTCTTTCCTGTTTTTGCATTGTTAAAAATTGCAAAGAAAATAATTATTAACAATAAATAAATAATAATATTAAATCAATCGTTGATTAACAGAATAAAAAATATCTTGTTCCATTTGCTGAAATTTTCTTTAACTAACTAAGAAAGCTTTATGTGCTGCATGAAAAAGATTTTGCAGTTCAGAACACAAAAATGTTCTTAAAGTATAGAACAACCACTTACTTGCAAACCTGATGGGTCTTGTACAATTCTTGAGCCACCTTTGACTCCATAAGCGTCCGTTAATGACGAAGCTAACAGCGCTAAAATACCTATAACCTAAAATTTTTTGAAAATTTTCTTAATACATACCAAATATTATAATACATAAGCAAGATATATAGCATTTATCGTACATTCGAAAGAATAATATTTGATTAAAGGATTTATTAATGAAGAAATTTTTATTGGGAATATGAGAGCTTCGATGCTTAAAATAAAAACCAAATTAAAATTTTGCCTTGAAAAAGGTTTTCATTGACACTTACGTATTTATGTTTTTGAATTTAATGCTCTGTTGAATACTTTAATTCTTCTATTTAAAATTTTGGTCTGTATTTTATGAAACCCAAAGTTTTAATTTTGCGTGTAATTTCTACTTTTTTTTTCAAATCATTTATCAAAATGCTGCTATTTGATGGAGCTGAAATTAACGGTAAGCACTGATACAATTATATCTGATCCTTTCAAGCGTTACTGAGAAATGTTAGGTGTATTTTCAGAACACGGTTTGAAAAATTTCAGGAAAGGCACCATCTCCAATTATCTGCTAGAAGAATTGTTTTGAAAACAATTTCATTTCCCAAAATTTTGCATTGATAAAAAAATAAGTTGCATTTGCAGAACCAATAAAAGCAATATGTTGTAAGTTTTATATTAGCGTGTATTTTTTTCTTTAATAATAAGAAATTGGTAGTTATAAAAAGAAATAACTGTATAAAGAGCGGCGAGCATAACCGAGATGCGGGATACAAAACTCCCCCCCCCCCCACCCCACCATTGAAATGAGGGAATAATAAATAGACGTAATTGCAAATTGGATCCAAAATAAAATTATATGAGGAAATATTATCAAAAAAATTGTTGATAATAGTTACAATTTTCGTTGAAAAATTAGAGCCAATTTTAGCAAAAGAGACCGAATCAATTAATTAGTGTCCTTTGAAGAAATAATAATACTCATTTCTTCCTTGTTTTATAGAAATATTTTCATTGGGTTACATTTTATTTTAAGTTTTTCTTTAAAATATACTAAATTTCAACACGACAGATTTGTTGAGATATATATTCTACTTCACGAAGAAAGCGACTATTAGTTTATCGATACATTTACTCTTTTCTTTACCGACACCCGATATTCCTGTAGTTAATACAAATGTGAAACTACTGCCATTGAAAAACCTGAGAGTCTGTAATCATAAGAAAAGGCATCTCCTATGCTGTGGAGTTAAATGCTATGTTACGTATGGAGAGGGGCGTGGCACTCGTAGGAGTCAAGAGCCTGTTTGTTACCATCATTTACCACTCACGAAAAAGTTGAATGTACGAAATGGGTCGTTTTTAAATTTAAAAATCAAAACTAATGATATTATTTCCCTCACAATTAAAGATCAGGACTATAAATCAGAGTTTAATTTAAATAAAAGAAGCAGTGTAATCTTCAAAACTTACTTTCATACAGAAATAACCTGAATTTCGTAAGAATTCACTCAAAATTGGAAAAAAGCACAGGACCTAGGCTTCTCATTAAAATATAGCCATGTTTGAGATTGTTAAAAAGATATTTACTTTAATTGCTTCAAACTCGAAGAAAATTGTTACTAAATTGTTCATTTAAATTTCACTGAAATCATAGTGCTCAAATGCAAAATTAAGGCTGTTTCAACTATTCTGAGAATAGCTAAAATTACACAACCTTTAATAACTCCAAATTAGAGAAAACTTGCAATGAATTGTCATGTAAATTGCATTGAAATCATAGTGCTAGAATGCAAAGGTAAAGCTTTTTCAACTGTTCTAAAAATAGCTAAAACTATCCCGACTTTTAACAACTCAAAATTAGAGGAAAATTAGCAATAAACTATGCCCATTTTAAGTTTCATGACATTAAAGCTGGTCTAGGCCAAAGACCGCTTTTCCAATTATAGAAATTCTACATCGGTAGGCAAATATTAGAATGCCAATACCTGTTGATTATATTAATTCATAAAATATTCAGTTGGTCGGATGGCAACAGCCAAAACTTTCACTGCAGCTTCTATGAATAGGTACTTACGAGCCACATGGTTCCCAAACTTGTTGTAATCCTTTCAGAGAGGCGAGGATCGCCAATGATGGACAGAAGGACGACATTGTCCTTATATACCTGGTCAAAGGAGACCGAGATTTATGTCGCCGTCCGGAGCGAAGCGACACTCAAGGGTCAGACACGTCCATAGTGCTCCACCAGAGACACGTTTCTCGATGTTAGAAAGAAGGAGTTGATGTAACGGCCGGCACGTGTTCTGTCTTTAACACCGTTAACTGGAATACGAATGGCCGAATGTGACGGAATGCCCGGTCTCCGTTGGGCAACCAGAATGGAACCAATTCTGGTGACAGCCATTGGATAATGCCCCCCCCCCCCGAAAGAAATGTCACTTGCAGATATGTCCGTCGTCCCTCCCCCGAGCAGAGTTTTCACTTTGTCATAAATAAAACCGTTTATCATATTTGAATGATTCAGTAGTGGAATGCGGTTAAGGCTTGTATTTTTGCCGTTCATCGTTCAAAATCAGTGGCGTAGTGAAAAGGAATGGTGGAGGTGGCAAAACCCTACCCACAAAGAAACAGAATTTATTACAGTACAGCAGCTCAAAATTTATAACAGTAACAGCAATACACAGATCCAAACTAAAAGTAACTTTTGAAAAAAAAAAAAAGAAATGCACAGACGTTGATCACTCTATAATACCTCTACCTATCCGTCTAGCTCTGTATTTATCTTTCTGTCGTTGCTTGCTATATCTATTAATCTATCTATTTATTGATATCTCACTCTTTGTATTTATCTTTCTATCTATGCATGTCTATCGACCTAGCTAACCACCCATCTACCTTTATATGTCTATCTATTTTCCCCTCTATCTATCCATCTACCTCTATCTATCTATTTATTTGTTCATCCAACAACTTGTTTACATTTCCAACAATACAGGTAACTGTTCACGATATTAATCTATACATAGGTAATGAATACCAATCTATATATATTTAAATACATATCTCTCAAAACACACCTACCTATTTATAGATATCTAACCAGCTGAATCTGTCTCTATATCCGCGATCTTTACAGTTATTTATATCACTTATCTTTCTATATAAATCTATCTCTATGCAATTGTAAAAATAAAAGCAGTAGCATAGAAACTGTCATTTCTATGCTACTATTTAAAACCCCCTCAATCCTTGAGTCGTATGTAGATAACGCCAATAGAACTTTAAAAAGTCGCAGAAATTAATTTGCTCAAAAAGTAAAAACCAAATTCTGGAAATTTTCTCACATTTTTTTGAAGTTGGAAAAACATTTAAAACAAATAACTGTTCTATATAAAATATAATAATAAATCTCAAAATTAATAATAATAATCTTCTATATAAAACATAATATTAAATCTCAAACATATGCGTAAGTGGTGCTTTATTTTTTAATGGTGCTCTTGTACTTTCAATCGGCGTTTGAAAAAAAAATATACTAGAATAAAAATCAGTTTTTTTTTTTTTAAGTTTTAGAAATATGTTCTAATGTTAAACAGCGACGAGTTTCCGTGTGCAAAGATTCAACAAGAAGGAAACTCGTTGAGTGCAAAGCATATGAGCCAGTTATTTTTAAAATGAGACAAGTCTATTTTTTGTTATTGCGAGATGTTAAAGGTAAGGCGTTTCAATAATCAGTTTTATTAATGTTTTTGACTGCATGATTAAAATAAAAATTAATTTTAGTGACAATAATAATAAGTTCAATTTCATTTGCTGCATTAAATGATTTAGGAATTCATAAATTTTCTCTCAGATTCAGACGTCGATAAAACTCTGCAAGGGCTTTTTGTGAAAAAATTGTTTCAATTAATCGAATCAAAACATTTTTCGGTTTTCATATGAGCACGTTTATTTTGAAAGGGGTACGAGTCCATTTTTAATAGATTCTAATAGTTGGGAGTTGGAAGACATTATTCATAATGACTGACAATGGCGTTCAATTTCAACAGTTTTCACTTAAAATGCACACATTATCCCGAGCCAAATGTGTGTGTGTATATATATATATATATATATATATATATATATATATATATATATATATATATATATATATATATATATAATTACATGCTAAAGTTTCAAAGAAAATATTAAATAGAAAAAAATGGGTTGTTAAGGAAGATAAATTTTCATAATTCAAGACATTTGCTTTATTTTCACTAAATTACTAAGTGTATTTAAAATAGTCGAGAGACAGTGAAAAAGACGAAAAATTTAATCGCTTAAAGTAAGCTTTGAAAGAGCTTGTTCAAAGGTAGAAAAAAAGATCTTTACTGTGTTCTGCAATTTGGTTTGTTAACTAATTATTATGTCTTTCTAGTTTTGTTAAAACAAAATGAAACTGTTTTGTAGTGTTGTTATAAGAACAAGAGTTAATAACATATTAGTTGTCATAGATAATTAATAAATTAACTGTGTAACTAGACAATGCTAATCAATGTCGCGTATTAAGATGCTATTTCAATTAAAATTGTTGGCTATTTGTGGAGCAATTAGGCATCAATCCAGATTTTACGCTTTATACGGTACATTTTTCGATAAAGGAAGTAACTGCTTGTGCTATTGCACTAATGTCGCATTTTCAAACTTTCTCCTTTTTTTTCGTCGTCAAAATCAACTTCTCATTTTCCTTAAAAATCATTGCTATAACCCTGTTTCAGATGAGAAGCGTCTTGGTTATACCGTGCATCAGGGCTTAATTTCCAGCAAAAAAAAAAAAAATGAAGAAGCGGAGCAGTGCTCTATGGTATGTTTTTTCACACATCATTAACTTGTTTTCAAATCTCATTACATGTTTATCTCATAAATTAATATTTATTAAAAAGCCTGAATTCCGGCCAATGTATTTCCGGCCAAAAAAAAAAAAAAAAAAAAACCATCGTCCTGAAAATAAATATAGGAGTTTAGCCAGGCGAAAGTCCAACTTGGGGATGATGGGGGTCATGACCTCTATCTTAAATGAACAAATATAGCCTAAAACTGTATTTTTGGGACTTTTTTTCGAAAAGATTGACAAATGCCTCCCTTTCCGCAAAAATTGCACTTTGACGCCTCCTTTTCCGAAAATGACACCTCCTAAACCAGAAACTGGATCCACCCTTGAGTTTAACTCCAGTGAGAGAATCATGCTACATCGTGTAGTAATTTCAGTGTACTGTACTGACGACCTCAACCGATAAGAGTAATTTATTTTTATTGCATACATGTCTGCATCGTTTTACTTTTAGTGCTGCCATCTGCTGTGTAGAAAAGTTAACTGAAACGTAGGTCCGCGTGGTTCATTCATTCATTGGAACACTTCAAAGGAAATTAGGGTAGATGAATTTTGTAAATACCTAAGGTGGTCTAATCTCAGCATTCACTATTATTGTGTGTGCGTATTTACACTGCAAATGTACCACTGCTCACAAATGTGTATTTTTCTTAGCTGTGCCGTGCCCACGCTGATAAAGGGTAAGAGTTAACTAATTTTTGCAATAAAATATTTTTACATCAGAAGCACTCTCTTTTTTTTCCAGAGCTACGGGCTCCGAGTTAAACTCAGCGACTCCATCTGCAGGAAAGTTAAAGCTCCCAACTCCTTTATCCAAAAAACAGCCCTTCTCCTCGACTCCCTAAAATGTGTCCGCAGTCCTTCTCTTAATTCACATTCCCGTTTGATGAATAGTTTCTAGTAATTGCTGTATTACAGGCAATATACTTACTACTAAATTTTTACGTTGTCTTTGAAGTAAATATTAATTCGTATGGAAACATGGGTGTAGCTAGGATCCGCGTAAGGAAAGAGCTAAAGATAGGCATAACTAGAAGATGGGTTTTAGTATTCCTTACATACCCCATTTTGCGTTGTAATGCGTTGCGTTATATAGCGAATTCTAGTATATTAACACATATCAGTGAGAAATTCTTGGAGACAAGCCCCGCCATTGAAAAAAAAAAAAAAAACTGATTGCATTTTTGATACTCATATTCCGTTATGAACTTGTAACGTATATACATGCATTTTTAGGCATGTTATGCGTATTCGTACAAAATGCCTAAAAATTCATGTAAAGCCAAAGTTTTTTGAAAAAAGAAACAGTGCTGGAAATCGCAATATATGCAACAATGATGAACTATCAAAAGTTTCATCCTACAAATATGACGCGTTAAAAAGGAAATGAGACCTCTTGTTTTAGCAATGACAAATTGCTATTTGTTTTCGCTTTGGATCTCAGACGTCGTGAAGCAACTTTTTCAGATTGGATACGGAAGTCAGTGGCGTTATGTTGCGTCAACTACTGGGACGTCCACCGGCCCCTGCTCTTTCGCCTCCATGCAGGACATGGTGGTGCCATGGTCCATGGTGGTCCACCATTTTTTTTGTCCTACCTACATGGTAGTAAAAGAGCAGACCCACGCACACCTGTCGAAACTTGTCGTTGCGAAAAACATAATTTGAATTCAAGACATCAAAATTCAAGCATTTTTTTTTTTTTTTTTTTGTTTTTGTTTTCTAAAAGTTTTGATTGCTTTCGAATATTAGCAAAGAGCTCTGAGATAGAAAGTAGTTTCCCTCGGCAACTACTCCCTGAACGAGGTGTTGTTCCAATTCTCGGTAGTAGCGCTAAAAGTCTTCAACTGGTAGGGCTTTTAGTGTGTCTTTGAATCCCAAAATAATGTCTTTTTGAGATATTTTTCAGAATCATTAAAGAAAAAAGGTCTTTTGGATAAAAGAGGCAGAGGAACAATGAAATTGCCTTTTCAGGTCAAAAATTACGGAATAAAAATGTCCTTTTAAAATATTTTTCAAGTTTGAGAAAAGAAAAAATCTTAAGGAGTCAGATCAGGTGGATAGGAGAGACTAGGGAACAACAGGACTACTTTTTAAGGTCAAAACCCGTGATGAAATATAGTCGTATGAGGAAAATGTGAAAAATGTCGGTGCAAAGTTGATGCACGGTAAAATTGTTGAACTTGTCATCCATCATCCTTAGTGTTAAATGACGGTTTACTCACAAAAAGTTTGCAACTTTGCTTAAGATTATTGATGAAGCTAACAAACTATATTTATTCGAGTATCGATTCTTATATTCATGAAACAAATACAATAAAAGAAATATCTACAAAAAGGATGCGCAGAGACAAACACGCAACCTTCTGATGCTAAGGTTGTGCCCAGACTGGAATAGGGGGTTTTTATCCTTGCAAAATGCAAAGGAATGCATTTGGTAGCTTTCGACACACACATGTATATGTTGTCAGTGCGTGTTTTGCATGTGGTGCATTCATAGTTGTGTTGATGTTATTCAACACACTGATATTTTAAAGAATTTTTAACTGATCGGCACAGTAGGAGAACTCACATGTTCGACGTTTTCGTCAGGTTTTAAAGTAGGTCTCCTTGAATGATGTTCAACAGATTCATGTGCCTTCCAAAACTGATTTGTACCAGCGGAAGACACTTGTTCTTCATAAATGATGTTACCCTCTCACAATTACAATTGACTATATGATGCGCTGCAGTCTCTGGCTGATGGCGGCTGAAAGAGGTAAAACAAGCGAATTCTGTAATGTGTAACCAAGTTTTAAGCTTAGTAAATGACAGTATTTTTTTCGCATTTTCGGGCTTTTTTGATTTTTATTCTTTTGAAATGAATTATTTAAGTCCTGTGGATATTCTGGTACTTTCAGAAAGAGAGGAGAAAACTTGATATGGAGTGCTTTAACTCTTTCCGTAGTTTTCTTTAATCACTACAAGGTAGCGTATTCGTGCTCTAAAATTACCAAAGTCGGTTTCAACTTTAAAAATGTCAAACTGACGGATTCACCAAGTTAACACAAAAGTTGTTGGCATGACCTTCATTATCACAACAAATAAAAAAACAAATGAATAAATTTTGATTAAAAAAAAAAGAGCGTTACCTAACTAATAGCTCCCTGAAAAATCACAGGATGATTTTCCGGATGGGGGTCAGTTTGTTCATCCAGCAGGGATAAATGCGCGTGAGTAGAAAAGGAGAACAGTACAGCGTTTCCAGATTGCTCAGTTTTATTACTTTTCTAATATACCTTGTACACACCGCAGTACTTTTTTAAAAGTAAAATAAATGATATGCAAAACAAAATAGAATTGAAACATTTTTGCAAACACTTAAATTATTGGAATAAAGTTAATAAAGAGTCACGTTTCCAAAAACTTTCAGTCTTTGCAAATTTTTACTTTTATTGCATGTTTTTTATTTTTATAGCAAAGGAACAATATACAAAGTGAACACATATGATGGGCGCGATTACAAAAAATCATATGTTCATCATTACTTCTCATATTGTAATATAATAAGTGATACATGTTTTTAAAGAGAAATTTTTCTCTAATAAAAATAAATCAATTGAATGTTTGCAGTATTTGAGCACATTGTACAAAATGTTCCATTTAAAATGTTCAGGATTTGAGCACTTTGCATACGGGAACATCAAATTTGTATTCCAGTTTGTTCTACACATTTATAGTATTATATACTGTCAATTTATCATTAATATTGCACAGTTGCGCTACTGAAATTTTTGTAATGTTTTCTTCAACAAGAGTTGATAACGAGTGTCTTTCACATATTCATATAAAAAGAAAGTACATAGCGTGCACATAACGTAATGGACATTTGTCGTGTTTCAAAAAAGTACACATAAATACAAAATGTTTTTTAAAATAATTTTGCCCCAACTTGGCTTAATAGTTCAAAATCATTAATGTATCAACAATATCTCATTAAGGGCCATCCCACTGAAAAACGGCCATCTTGTCTTGAATGAGACTGCTAACATATTTAATTAAAATTGATAATTTAAAAAGGTAGCTCAAAATTTTTGCTGCGCAAGAAATTAAACATGTTTATGATTTCTTAAAGCAAAAACTTTGTTCAGTACTTTTTAATCATAGAATTATTTTCTAGCAAGTATATTCACCGTCTCATGCGGAAAAAAATGGCGATTTTTTTCCGCATGATTTTATGTGGTGGTTTCTCGAAGCTCCTAATCTGAATTAGAAAATATGTGCAGGAGATTGGAAAACATTTCGTAAACACGTCTACCAAGTACCAAATTTGAATCTCAATTTCAAAGCTTCCACACAGATTGTAATTCTTTGAGAACATTATTTATCTAAACTTTCCTCCAAAGGTCTCAAAACAGTTGTGAATTTTAAGCATCAACCTGAAGTTCTAGCACACCGCAATGGCGTAGTGGAAGATATCCGGAACGCTCCTCGAAGTACGAAGTTAAATTCCCCAACTAAAGTTATTCTCTTCTGTTTAAAATATGTTTTTCACTAACTAATAAATTTAATACAATGTAGACCGACCGGTGAGTGCACACCTAAATACAATTTTATTTTCAATAATATAATTTTGGAAAAAAATTAGAGCCGACTTCAGTTGGAAATTGCTCTAAAAAGTAAAAAATAATTTTTTTTCTTTGAACACCATCGAAACTACTTTTAAACATAAGTTTTAAAGTCGGCGCAAAAACAATGCATAGAATCATACGCAACTACAATTCAACTATATAAATTTTAATGGATCCAGGTTCTTTAAGAGCATTCGCATACATGTCATTGATTATCACACATTTGTGTAATGGTACAAATATTCTGCTTTTAATTTTCAATGGTTTCTCTGAAAAATGTTGGCAAAATATGGTTAAATATCATTTTACCTATCGTTTTTGCGCCGACTTCAAAACTTATGTTTGAAGTAGTTTCGATGGTGTTCAAAGAAAAAAAATAGCTTTTGCTTTTTAGAGCAATTTCCAACTGAAGTCGGTTCTATTTTTTTCCAAAATTATATTATTTTATTCTTTCTAGTGTAAGTGTACTTATGAAATAAGGTAATGTTTCCCATTACGAAACTTCACCTAATTTTCTTAAGTAAATGCTCCATAAAATAAATTGTGAAAAAAAGGAAGAAACTATCCACGCGTCTAAAATTTTAAACAATTGACACTAAAAATAATCTTTGTTATTCTCTGGTATTTATTTGTGTACTAGCTTAATCAAAGCCATTTAAATATCAACAGCTTTTCAACTAATTTATATTTCAAAGCAATTCTAGTTTCTCGTTGTTCATAAGATTTTAACACATACTACGTACGTTGCCCGCTAATGAGTTTCATGTTTGATTTAGTTAAGCCTTCATTTAAAATTCTCATTATCATTATTATTACAGTTTCATATCAACCACGTTTTGTAACAATAGAGTTCATATTTAATCATTTAGGACAAATCGCTTTAAATTCGACTACTTATTAAAATTTCATACTTACTCCAGAGAAGCCTTGGTTCAAAATTTTCATCATGATTACTATTAATATTGCTGTTGCGAGGCAACAAATTTTTGCAACAATGGATTGAAAATTTAATCATTTAATGGGGAAATGACATGAAATTTATTGTTTTCCATAACAATTTTTTTCTAGTGAACAAATATCGTCATATGAGTACATGGTACCTAAGTTACACCATCTCCTATCGATTTGAAAAAAATCGTCCAAATCGGTTCAGTAGATCAGATGTTATGTGCGAACCAAAAAAAAAAAAAAAAAAAAGTACACGATTTGAATTGATAACCTCCTCCTTTGTTGAAGTCGGTTAAAAAGTCATATCATCGTTAAAAATTGCTGTATTTGGCACACAACAGAAAAACATTTTAGATGGAGTATTTATTTATTTTGAAAATATTGGCATAACTTTTATCGTTCTGCATCAGGTTCTTTAGGAGGGGGGGGGGGATGACTTAAAGGAAAAAAGTGGTTCATTCAATCCAGTGAATGGACACCCCACTGCAAAAATACACAATTTTCTTGTTCTTTTTTTTCTGAAAATGTGCAGAAGGAATTTACTATTGCCCGTTCATCTAAGAAAATGTTTTAAAACCTTAATTTTTTCAAAAAACTTACGAGTTGTTCATTCAGTGGTCATTCTACCCAATGTGTGACTGCCTAATAAAATTTAAAATCAAATTTTGATTGCTTTAAAGTATGTTTTCAATCATCAGATTGGTCATTTTTAGCCTGGATAAACCCCTTGAGGAATTTCTTGCCTCATAGAACTCTAGCAGAAACTTTTCCAAATCATATTGTCACAATAAATTTGACACTGTTCTCGTGATATTTTTTCTTTTATTTTTTTTCTTTAAAATGATAAAAGTCTTGTTATCCTTTTCCGTAGTTTTTTCTTTAATAACCGTATTATACACACGCATCACGTTTCCCTCCATATCTATTTGGAGTTTCTTAAATACCCACACAGACAGTAATTATGCTTTACTTAAGAGCGTTTGAATCTTAAAGACGTCTTAAGTAGAGACGTGAAAAATTCTTGATTAAAGGCATGAGAGAATGCTTGAATAATTAAAAAGGAATAGACATTTATCATCAACTGTCCTTGCATACTCGAACGCTTGGGAGCCTTCTCGCATATCCTTGCTTGCATTTTTGAAATTTTATATATTTTTCTTAAATGTAATATATTTTATTTCGTACTCAACATATGTAGAGTAGTTTATTTCTCTTTTTCTTTTCTGTTTTCAAAACATAACGTTTATAGAATAAAGCAGGGAAAAAAGAAAGTTTCAGAAACAAACCGCAAAACATCCTTTCAGTTGAATTTATCGTATATGGGTCAACTCAGAAAATGTTACAGCTGCAAAATACGATATTAAAAGAAAGAGAAAAAAAAGCACAACTTTGAATTATTTTTTGCTAAAAATTATTTTATTAATTTGCTTCACTCAAACTTGTCCTTCTTACATAAATAACTAAATTTCATTAATTGCTTTCTAAGGATGACTAAAAAGGACAATATCCACGCTCTGTTAACACTCATTACACACAAACACATTTCTCTCTATATCTCTCTATATATGTCACATTATTACAAAAATGTAATGATGGTGTTGCAGCAGTCAATGAAACAGTTGAAGCGTTATAACACAGAAGATATACAACAATTACAAAAGATAGGGCTGTATTTTGTAATCAACATTTAAAATTCTGAGCTGAAGCGAAAATAGGTAAAATCCTACTTTAGGGTCCGGGTTTGGCGATTTTTTTCAGACTGTAGCTTAAGGTTGCAATCATTTAGCTTAAAATCGCCAAACAATCCAATCATCCAATGATAATTCTGTGGTTGCCAGATTTAATAATTTATCGCCGGACCTTAAACTAGGATTCATCCCTAAAATAGATCAAATACTATAATTCTATTGCATAGTATTTTTGCGTAGATTCAGAAAAAAATATCAAGTTAAAGCAGGTGTTCAATGATTTATAATACTTACAGTACACTCCACTGTCGGATTATCTGCGGTTTAGATTATTCGCGGGTCTTCGACACTTTTGTTTTCTTTATTTTATACGGTAATGATTTACTGCATGCACAAAAATTCTAGTGCATTGTTGGTGGTTTTTAGCTTCTGAAGATGTTTTTTGCATTCAATGATACCATTTTTAGCTATCTGTATCTCTGTATGCGTTGTGTCATTGACATTTTTTCACTAATACACTAATATCATTTTTTACCCGTTTTTCTGATTTTCCGCGGCTTTCGCTTATCCGCGGTTACTGTGCCACCTTATTCCGTAGATAATCATGAGTTTACTGTGCTTAAAAATGTTTACCACTCGACAAGTCTTAGGTAGTTAGTGTTTCATTTTGCCATTCAGTATCAGGGTTTATGGTATAACTTGTTATGTATGATGATAGATAAGAAATTATACGTATATAGATGGCAGTTTAAGGTATTGTAACCTAATTATTCTCATACATATAAAAAATAAACTTAGAACTTATAAAAAGACGTATTACCTGATTATTTATTAGCTTTGATTTTTTAAGTAATCAAATCGCTAACTTGAAAATAATTAGCACTTGAAAAGAAGCAATCCTAAACGAAAGTCTGATGAAAGCTATTTTCTGCTAACGTGTAATCTTCTAACGAATTTCTCTATAAGCTTGCAGAGAATTATAGTGTAACCTTACACTTAAATTAATGAAACGTTACAACATTACTATAGTGCGGGCTTCCCAAAGCAATGCGCAACGTTACACCAGTTTTATCAGTTAAATTACTCCATTAAGTTGGAGGCAGTAATGCTGCCATCGCTTATTTGGAGTAAAGTTGCGTGAAATGTTTTATAATGTGACTAGATCTGCATACAATTTGCGGGGATTGGTGATAGATAGTGAGCAAAAAAAAAAAAAAAATGCATACCTGTGTATAATAGTTATTAAATGTTAAATGTCTAATAATCTTGAAATGAATAAAATTGCCCGAGCTATTCATTAAAATTTTAAATTTGCTTACTACTCAGTTTTGTAACTGAACTAAAGCTACGTAGTGGATAAATATTATTTTACTTCGTGTTATTCAATTCTGTTTCTTCTATTTCGGTTTAACATTTATTTTACTATTACCATATCCTACAAGACTAAAAATTACTAAGTTAATCCTTAATTACTTAAATTGAATATTAATAAAGTAATACAGTATATATTGAATTAAACGGATAACAATTTGTCATAATTTTTGAGAATCAGCCATATCAATACAATTTTTCTGTGTCACCATTGTTCTTTCAGTTTTACTTTCAGTTCTAATTATTATTTATTTGCAAATAAAATAATATTTTCTTGCTTTTTGACAACTTCCGTTTTTGCAAAACTCTTTTAAACTTAAACAAAATATATTCACATCGAAAGAAATTCAGATTTTTTCTTCTTGGGTTAGTTTTCAATCACTTCTCATTTTAGCTAGGATATGCGGATTAAAAAAAAATTTTCACTTCCTCAAATGACGTATGTACCTTCAAGAACTGGTTCAGATTCTTAAACAGCTAAATGGTGTCTCTTTGTATTCTGATCTGAAATAAAACTTCTACTATGGGTATTTTTTGTCAGTGACTCTATTCATAAACTTCGAAGCTTTTACGTTTATTCAGAGGTAGATTTAGTTTTCTTAATATTTGTCTTTTTAGAACGGTATAATTGTTTCGTTAAAACTTCATAGAATAATCATCGAAGTTCTTCATAACAGCAGTTCTAAAAATCAAAATCTAAAATTTCAGATGGTTTTTCTATTATCATTCATTTGATTTCCTTCGTATATTGAGCAATACCTTTAGGTACTATGAAAAGGTTTGATTGTTGCTTCCTAACTTGTAACGTTTGGTTAGGTTAAAGAGTGCACATACTGCCGTGCTAAGAGCAAAAGCGGTATCTGCAGTCTAGCTCAAACTGAGATAAAACTCTTTCAAGTTTTGCGCCACCATGTACTTGATTCAGATGAGACTTTTTCAGATTTTTTTAAAAATATTTTCCTTTCGCAAATGACCATGTTGCACCCTTGCTACAAAAGTGCCACAACTCAAAAACTACATTTTCCAGGAATTGCAAAAAACTGTTCCCGGGCTGACTAGGCACATTTTAGTATTTTTGGATTTGTCAATATGAATACCGATACATCTTAAACAATGATCGTTAGTTACGCACGTTACTCTACGACGCCTGGACGACAACTCAAGGTGTGGCATTTCAGTGGAAGGGGTCCTATGCATCTTGATAACAATAAAACGCCAGAACTGCCCTTTGGCGGCTGATTTTTCAATGCAACTTCTGGCTCTTTTGAAGATTGGTAGAGACGTGTAAACTACGTCTAATGACGGTCATAACTCAAAAATTACAATTTTTGAGTTGTGGCACTTTTGTAGCAAGGGTGCGATATATGTTTGTATTTAGTAAAAATATGTTACAAAGAGCCACCTGGTGGCGATAACTCATCTTTGCTAAAAAGTGCAGATACGACTTTTATGTTTAGCATAGAGTCCCTTCTGAAGTCCAAATCACTAAAACATGACCGAAAAAAATGCTATATCAATCAATAACACCCATACTATTGGCGGGACTCAAATCCGTAAGAAAGCCTTATGCTCGAGTACTTTTAATAGTGCAGGGCTAAAAAATGTTATATTTGCTAGAAACTTTATTTATAAAATACGTTTTAAATATTCTTTGCGCAATGCATAGAAATGGAATTGTAAACTCTGTTGTGCTACTATTTCTGCACTTCAGAGCGAGACTAACGCAAGTCACATTATCGTTACTTTTCAGCAGTGCGCAAAAACGTTTGTCTGACGCATACACAGGATGAAACTCGCGCTCTTTTAAAGCGGCTAAATAATTGTGGAAGAACTTTAATAGAATAACGATTTCATGGGTCGATATGGAATGAGAGTCTACATACAATGCAGTAAGGCTCTGAAAATCACCATTTTGGAAATTACGCTAGTCTGACTCTGAGCTAGTATGGATTGCAGCGAAGCCTTTATTTTGAATTTGAAAAATTTTGCCTTTGAAAAATAATGATTAGTGCTTGCTGCGGGTGTGACCACGAGGTAACTCCCACAACACGTACAAAACATTCTTTTTTTAAATAAAAGAATACGTTTTCGAAAAGAAAACTTTAAAACGAAAATCTTTTTTTATGTTAAAAATTCCAGGACTAAAGTGCACATACGAGCACATCATATATGCATAAAAATGGCGCATTTGTGTAAATGGAGTGAGCAAATTATCGGTTATTTTTATGACCTAAAGATCAACCGTTTTACTTATAATAGGATACATTTTATAATTGTTTAAGCACGACTGGAACCAAACCTGTCTTGGAATTAAACTGTCAGGTGAGTCGACCTGTCTTCCTTATATTATACTCCACATTCAAGGCTACAACTAAATACAAATCAGATGGAATATTTTTTAACAATATGATGCTATTTATACAAGTTGATAGAAAAAGTTAATTTTAATAAGAAAAGAACGTACTTTCCGTTATTAACCTCTTCCACCACAACTTCAGTTTTTTAAGTCCCTATAAAAATAAAAATAATAAATTAAAAAATCCTTAATTTTTTTTTTAATACTTATCATTTTAACGCCATGTTCGGCAAGATAACCATTTGAACTCTCTGGCCCTTTTCAGAAACTTTTGTCATCAGTGGCGTACGTAGCACCCCCGCAGGCCTCGCGGCGGGGGGGGGGGGAGGCGCACGAAGTTAGAAGGCGCACGACCCAGAAAAATTTCACTATGAGTTACACTTAAAATATATTTTTTATAGCTAAATATAACTTTCTCCTGGGGTTGGGGGCGCAGTCTCAAATCTTGTTGGGGGAGGCTGGTGAGCCGCACCTAAGTCTATGCACGCTATTGTTTCTCCTACTTCCATACCCCCCCTCATCCCCCGTATCTTCAATCCCGGATTTTCTTACAGATCTGGAGTCTGAAACCAGGCAGTCGCGTCGTCTTTTATTTAGTCTATCTGTAACCTGCTTGGTCTATCCTTCTATCTTTCGCCAAAAAAAAAAAGTGGCATCAAAAACTGTCAATGAAGTTTTTGATGCAAAATGATAAAAATTTGCTGTGAGTAAACTACAGGATAAATTGATAAAGACATACATTTTTTAGTAATAAAGTACCTAATTTTTCCCAATATATTTTTTTAATCATATGGCTTTTCTTTTGATTGCTGATACTGAATTTAGTAAATATCTTACTTATTTATTTGTAAATTGTTGAAAAACTTTTTTTCTGAAATACTTTGCTCGTGAACCGTGAATTTTATTTCATAGCATTAAAATTATTAAGAGAATTTACAAAAAAAAACTGCAAGGTAAAATATTGATTGCATTTAATGATAATTTGGTAAAATGGTAATTAAGGCAAATTTTTCTAGCTCAATAAATTACTCATTATTTTTATTTCTATGTTTATTTTCATTTATTTGCTTTTAATTAAAAGCAGTTTTTTTATTTCGATATTAATTTTCATTTATTACTTTTAATTTTGTTCAGTTATTAACTTTTTATATTATATATTTATTTTTTATTACTTACTGTATTAAATTTTGCTTATTTTTCCATTATTTATTTATTTATTCATTTATTTTAGCGTTAGTGTTAATTGTTCCAAATTTTTATATTCTTCAAGAATATTATCATACCACATGATTAAATTTTTTCACTCTAAGCTTGATTTTTGTTTGGAGAAAATGTTACTCATACATTCCTTTTTAATTTTACTGAACATTTTTAATTTCATTATCTTTTTTTTTGTCATCTTTTATTTGCTTTTTGATCAGTTGTCTTCAAATTTACCAGACAAATAGTGTACAGGAAAACTATGTTTTATTTTGCATTCAACAAAAAGGCAAACTCAAAATGTGCTATAAATCTTGAACTGTGGAAGAAACAAGGACTTTTCTTGTTCTTCACTTCCGTCTTAATATCATCAAAGACTCCATTGATAATAAAAAAAAACATTCATAACTTTGTATTTCTCTGTTAAAAAATTTGACACATGCTAATTATGATCATTTTGAGCATATTGACTGGGAAAATATACTATTTCGTTTATGTAGAGTACCGAAATTATTTTCAGTTTTATTTCAGAAATTTACTTCAGTATGCAACTTTTAGTATTACTTAACGATGCTTTTAAATATAAATATTCATTGAATTTCATTGATGCTTAAGTAATTCGGATCGCCGCTACCTGCTGTAGACTATCTTTATCTTGCTAGTGAATCTTTTCTTAATGTACCGTAGAAACAAAATGACAGCTCTGTGTTTCTTTTTGTGCACGTTAGTTTTTACTACTCTTAGCACTTTTCGTTATTCACATAGTTTCAACCTTTGCCGTTATGGAGTGCGAAATAAGAATCCAGTTTCTTTTCTGAGTTTGCCAGTTAGAATAGGAAGCAAAGACCATCCAGTTTCCGAATCTGTTTCGATGCCAGGTCAATTTCTGGATAAGAAAATGGACAATGCCTTGGATCTTCTTGCTTCAAGTAGTTCTATCTTGCTCCAACAGCTCATGGTCAGAATAGAAGACACCGGTTCCGAGGAAAAATATGCCACTGCAAATAATCTTACTGAGTCAGATGAAGCTCCAGACAGAACGAAAAGTAACATCTCAGTCGAAAATCATTCCACTTCGACTGTATTTTCGGTGCAAAATAAGCACGAAGGGAAAAGAAAGGACAATGTCCCAGAACATTCTTTCGTACGTAATTTTAACAGGCTTGGGAAAATCATGGAGCGAACAGAAAGCAACGTCTCACCTGAAAATAGTCCTGTTTTAAATACTTATGTGATGCACAATCAACTATGGGATGAAAATCTAGATATCAACCCAAGTTGTTCATTCTCAAACAGGATCATCATTTTGGATAAGTTTCTGAACACAACAGTATCTACGGAAGGTATCGACTCTTATGCAAATGGCTCTGCTCCAATTAATCTTACAATGCCAGAAAAACTCTTACCTGATTTATCTCAAATAAGTTGTTCCTTCGAATGGATAGAAAACATTAACGAAAATCGCATTCCAGAAATGGTGAAGGAAGCACGCTGCAATAACACGTTAAAGTGCACTCATGTTCAATATCCTTTTTTCTTCCTGCAGAAAATTAATGATGGCAGAGACAAACCTGTTTATCATCCAGAATGGAAAACCATAAGCATAGCCTGCATTCAGCGAACAATTTTAAGACTTCAGCCAAATGTTTCAAATTTATCCATACCGAGATGAAGGTAACTAGTATTTTTTCATGTATTTTTCTTGTCTGTCATGTCTTTTCTTTCATGTTCTCTAAAAAGTTGGAAGTGACGCAAAGTTAACCAGAGAGGATCAAAATTATCTTGGATGACTGCACTTAGTTTGATTCTAATTTATTTTAAATATTTTCACAGTACAATTTGAATATGCTTTGTAAATCTTTCAATGTAATATAAATGCATGACACGCATTCAAATTTGATTTATTCGGCATTCAAAAATAGCTTCCAAATAGTACTTTTAAATTTGTTGTATTTCATTTTACAATTCAGCTTTGCTTAGTGTTCAGCTTTGCGAAATTTCCTCCCAAAATAAAGAATTGTGTAAAATTAAGTTACTTCTACCAATTCATCTATAAATTACTTTTGAAACATCATTTCTATTAGGTTGGTGCGTATGAAATGTCGGATTCTTTAGTGATTGTATAAAACTGCATATCTTTCTTCAAAAGCTGTTTATTCAATCAAAGTATGCTCCATTCGCTTCAATACACTTCTCCCAACGAGATTTTAAAGAGTAGATGCCTGTCTTAAAAAAATTTTGGTCTTTAGAATTAATAAACTCTGATATCGAGTTTTTTAGACTGTCTACATTTTCATAGTGTTTGCCCCTTAAAAACAGTTCTAAATGCTTGAAAAAATGAAAATCGGTCGGCGAGAGATCCAGTGAATATGGTGGATGCTGCAAAACTTCATATTCCAATGAAATCGGGTTAGCAATGATGAGCATACGTTTAACCGATCCAGCTTATTTCGCTCTGTCAGTGCGTGCGGTACCCACTTGTCCATCTTCTTAACCTTGCCAATCTCAGAAAGGTGTCTCAATATCGTTGTATGGTCAACTTTCATCCTGATAGCAAGTTCCCTCGTGGATACGGCTGGATCCGCTTCCACTAGAGCCTTCAGGTCATCATTCTTCACAGACGTTTTGGGTCTTCCGCGCGGCTCATTTTGCAGTGAAAAATCGCCAATCCGAAATTTTTCGAACCAACGCTGCACTTTCCGATCGTTAACCGTATTCTCCCCAAACGCTTGGTTTATGTTGCGTGCAGCTTTTGCAGCACTATTACCAAGTTTGTACTCATATAAGAAAATGACGCGAATGTCGGCGGAATTCATATCGGCAATAAACTCAAAAGAAATAACAAAAGGGAAGACCTTCGAGAAAACCTACTTTGCTGAAATGAGTCTCTGGCAATGGACAATACGACTATGAATGAGGTTATGCCAAAGACAAAAGTATAACGAAAACAGGGAGACAAACGTCCGCATGTAAAGAGAATCCGACATTTCATACGCACCAACCTAATACATTAAATTGTGAAATGCTTACTCGTTGTGGCATGTTGACTTGCTGATCAGACTATACTATATTGGCAAATTAAACATTGATTGGCTCAAAGTTTAAATAAAAAGTTTTGAACCAGAGAGTGCTATGTATTCATAAATCAGAAAAACTTTAAACACTTAAAAAAAAAAATAAAAAATCGTGTAATGAATAGTAAATGATGTTTTCTGTATTATTTAATTTTTACATCGTATTACTGGGTTAAACAACATCTACTGTTATCTTAAATATTTTTCTCATCATTGATGTAATATGCTTAGTTTTACTTAGTGGTGTTTTTTGCTTCATTTTATATGATGTATTAAAAAATCTACAATCCAATTTCTTTATTGTTGTTTCGACTTTGAATGTTACTTTATCTACTTTTTTAGCTCTGTTTATTTTATTTTTCCATATTTTTTTCAACATTTATGTGCTATTTGAATGCTTCATTTTTTTGTTTATTATTTTTTTATGTACAAAATATAATTGTTATTTATTTGTATATTCTCCAAAAATAGTGATGTATTTTGAAGTATTTTTTTTAATGTAGTATTAATTATGAATTCTTTTTTATTTATTTATTTATTTTTTAATGTAACTTAGCTTGTGTATAATGTAGTTACATTTGTTCAAACAGTGTTTATGATTTATTCGTTATCAAAAACTATGGTTAGCTGGTAATAAACTTAAACTGCACAATGCTTATGTTCGAATATGCAAGTGGTTAACACGGTTGGTTGTTTGAAGACGCCAGTGGTTAATGCGGTGAGTGTCTATTATGTACTTTCATATACAACCGACCAACCGGTACCTCTTAGAACACTCCTGATTAGTCACCGGTTTTACTCGTGCAACCGGTTGCTCTATTCGAACATAACTAATTTAATGCAACGCTAATCCAGACTGATAAAAGACAGTTTTACATAAGAAATTTGGTAATTATTCATGCTTATTAGTAATAACAGATATGCAAACAAATTTTTAAGCTTTGTGTTCTTAGAGTTGGACAGAAGACTCACTGACTCAAGCACCACCATGTATGATCCCCCCTCCCTTTTTTTTTTTCTCTTTTTCATTACTCGGCATTAAAGATATTGCTGAATTTTCAACTCTTGATATCCATAAACATTTGTTAAAAATCTGAATATTTTCATTGGGATGAAGTAATTGTAATGAAACAGTAGTTAAGTTCTTGTTCTTAGCAGTAGTTAAGAACATAACCATCGTTGAAGTTCCTCAAAGGCAGCTCGATAAGTTTGAGTAGCAAATTAACGTCAGTCTTAATCTTTTCCCTTTTTTGTGAGCTTTACATGTATATTTAGAAGTAATAATTTTTTGTACGATATTTGCTATTACATTATTTGCTGTTATACTTATTTTCTTTAATAACATTACTTTTCTTTAATTCTTCTACTATGATTACAACATTACACTGCCACGGGAAGGTAAAGGACAGTGCAATTTTCACATTAATGTATAGTTGAATAAATTTGTGTCTTGAAGTAATTGCATAAGTGTATAAATTTTATTTTGATTGACATCACATTTTTAAAAAGTTAACGTGACTCATTGTCCCTATTTCAATGACTGAAATATTTATTGAAACTAAAACGTAGAACTGGAATGCTGGTACATGAATGCAAATGAAAACTTTCTCTATAAATATACTCAGGAACACATTTTACTTTTTTCTAGAAGTTTGAGAATGCAGTGATAACAAATAAGTCTGTTGTCTATGTTTTAAAACCACAAAATTAAATAGAAGCATTTTTCATCAATGTAATTCACGATTTAGGTTCTTTGGTTACAAATCATTTTCTACAGCACTTCATATCGAATGCCATTTTTAATAACATAAAAAATACAAAAAAGCAAAAAATTAAAAAGAACATGTTTTTTCCTCTTTTTTTTTCAAATCATTAAACTTGCACCCTCTTTACTGCCAGAATAACAAATTATGTTTAACGTTTTTAATTTTACACAGTTTTGTGTACTAGTTGCTTGAAATCAATGCTGTTTTATTTTATAAGATTTTTTTGTACTCTTTCTGTCTTGGATGGGCGAGACACGCTTTTAAAAAAAGAAAATGTCCAAAACAAAAATTAATGCTTACTAATATCAAAAAATTAATAATAGTAATTATAAAGTTATATGTTAACCAATTCATTTCAAGGATGAACCCGGGCAAGCGTAGAATTGTGAATTATTTTTTCTCTTCCTGTTGCTTATTTATTTGGTGTTGTTTGCTGCTGTAAAATGGGCTATAGAGAATTTTTTTACTCTTAAAACGAGATGGAACAGAAATAATAAACGACAGCACAACTGTATGCATTAAAAATTATACTTGATATTCAGAAGTATAAATTCAGTGATTCAGTTGAGGAACTTAACAATGAAAGTGAAAGTTAAAGTCATTTTCAGAGCAGGAATGCTATTACAGTTATCAAAAAATATGAATAAATACCGATGGCTTTTACCAGATTACATATGAGTAAAGCAGAAACTTGGACTTCTGCCATCAGCGCATTGAAAAAGTTACTCGACTATGAATGGGGAGATCTTTATTAGTTTATCAGCTAGGCCCCAAAATCAACGTAAATAGCATCATTTTGTTTGTGGTAAAGTCGAGTGAGGTGTCCTTTTTTCTTTTCTGTTTTTCAACCCCTGACACAACAAGAAGGGCTATATGTTGACATGTCTGTGTATCTGTGAATCTATATCTATGGCACTCAAGTGCCTAAATAAATGTACAGAAGAAAACGCAAACTTTTCTGCGTCTGATAAAATTTGTTTGGAACTTTCATGTTAAAATTTAAAGTTATTTAGCGAATGTGACTAAGCCTTTATTCACGCGATTGGAAACAGTTGCCATTGTTGGCTGGCAGGAAAGAAAACTCAATGATTTGAAATGTTTATCTGTTGTCAGTTTCTATTTGTTAACAATTAAACACTTGTAGTTGATTTACACAGTTGATAAACACTTGCAGGATTTTAAAAGGATTTTCAGTTTTTACCGTTAGAATTTTAAATCTATGTTCGGATATACTCACAATGAATATTTCATCGAGTTATAGTATAGTGTGAATGTTGGTTATTAAGATATTTCTATCGTTTCTAAATGGTCATTCCATCGTGACTAACGCAACATTCAGAGCTGATTTTGCAACTGTTTTACTAGTAACTTAAAGGATAAAAAATATTTTATAGTTACGCTGGTGGAGTTACAATGTACATGGTATCTATGTATCATTTCTGCTAAGAATTTAAAACGAAATTACTGACAGATTTTCTACAGCACTTTTTTTTTCAACCAAAATAGCAGCGTGACTAACGTAGCATTTTTGCAACCCTGAAAATTAATGCTCATGTTGTGAGGCAACAATTTCTCAAAGTTCAGCAAGTGTTAAAAATTGAATGATCCTACTATTTGAAAAATGTGTAAAGTTGGCGTTTAAAAACATAAAACACATTTATTAAATCTCATTTTTTTTTACTCTTAAGCGTCACTTTTACTCAAGATGGAGTGTGACTAATGTAACGTGACTAACGTAACTATCGAATAACAAGCAATTAACACACTACAAACTATTTATTAAGGCTAATCTCAGTAATAATTACAATACTTTTTCAATTTTTTCTTTAAACTTCTTATGTTGTATGACTTTTATTTATTTATTTATTTTTTGATACTTTTTTCACTTCGATATTTTTTTTTTTTTTTTTGGCTGGGGTTGACATTTCTATGGAATGACCCTAAATGATATTAATTTTTGTAGTTTTTGTAATTTCTTAAAAAGATTCAATAATAGAGCAGTTTAAATCATTGAAGGAAGATGAAATACTTAAGTATTGGTTTATTGTTTACCATGTGTTAGTTCTAGAATTAACACTTGGGGAACAATATCTGGATACGCCACTGGGAGCAGGCACCTTATATAGGCATAAAACTCGGCACTTCTAGCTTGAATTTATTACTTTTTCAAATCGCATAATCCATTTCATGAAATCCTTTGATACCAGTAATTTAAACCAGAGTATGCCGTACGTTTGGAAGAATAATTATAATGTGGTAAACTTGACTTATTTTTGACATTTTAAGTTAAACTGGGTCAAAACGAAACGCTCGCTCGCTTATCAAATGTTACCAAGTTCAGTATTACTGAAATTTAAAGTTTAATGGATTGAGTTTAAAAATCAAATGAGAATCACACTTACCGTAAAATGAAAGAAAAAAAAATGCCATCAGGTGAATTAACAAAGCCATTAAATAAATGTACACCATTCGGATGTTTCAGAAATTCTATGTAACCTTTGGATTTTGTTTGCTTTTACTTTGCTGTTATATAATCATTCTGTTTTATTTAATTTGCGTGACGACGGAAATTGCATTATTAAAACTTATTTTCTGAAACTATTTTTGAAAAAAGGAATGACAAAAGCGAGTTCAACAAGACCACATTCACAAACATTACCAGATGAGAGCAACTACATAAGAATTCTGGGGAAAAGGAAGACCATTTAAGAATTCCTTAAACACAAGATTCGCTTTAAATTTGAAAGCGTTTAAAAACGACTTATCGCTTCCCAAACAAAATAATGTTGGTCCTTTCCTGCATGTCGAAATTCCGTTGCCCGTCGTCAAGGGAACCACTTGCTATTTTAATATGCAGATGAACCAAGCAAATGTTCCTATTTGTGGAGAAATAGAGTGACGAAAGAGAGCCAACCAACGCTCAGGTGGAGAGGTTTATAGAACATCGTGCCTGGTTTGCAAACGTGAATTTTTAGCTGAGATGTGTTCTTGGCGTGAGACTTACTTTGTATCTAAATTTTTCTTTTTAAATTGGAATGTTCGATGCTTTTGTGGAATTTGCTCATGACGTAAAAATTGAGAATTCGAATCCCCAGGCTAACGAGGTATGCAACAGGTTCCATGATGATTTAATTAACAAATTTCCTTCAGAAATGTAGTTGGTGTCTATAGAGCTGTCTGAGGTAGTTCTTGGACAAAAACCTTTTGGACTATCATCACAAAATTTACCAAGCTTAGAATTTCCAATTTTGTGAAAAAAGCACAACATGCTGTCTTCCTAAGGAATATTTTATGATTAATGCATTAGTTGTTCAAGTAATTAAATTTAATTAGTGTCCAGTAATGACCACTGTACAAAATCAATCAAAGCTAGAATATCAATTTTGCAGTAAGCACAATTTGCTGTCTTTCTAAGAAATATTTTTTGACTGATGTACTTGTATAGTTAAAGTAAAGTTAATTAGTGTCTGGAAATGACCCTATACAAAATCAATCAAGGCTAGATTTACTGATTTGAGAGTAAGCACAATTTGCTGCCTTTTTCACGAATATTTTATGGCTATTGTACTTGTAGTTTAAGTAATTAAAGTTAATTAATGTGCAGAAAGTACGCCTGTACAAAAATCAATCAAGGCTAGAATTAAAAATTTTGAAGTAAGCACAATTTGCTGCCTTCCTAAGAAATATGTTATGAGTAATATACTTGTAGTTTAAGTAATTGAAGTTAATAGAGTGCAGAAAGTAGTCCTGTCAAAAATCAAGGCTAAAGTTAACCATTTTGCAGTAAGCACAGTTTGCTGTCTTCCTAAAAAAATTGCAGTTTAAACTTAAACTTGCAGTTTCAGTAACTAACTTTAATTAGCATGAAACATTAATCTCTGTACAAAATCAATCAAAGTTGGAGTCATCAATATTAAAGTGAGTTCAGTTTGCTGCCTTTCTGAGAAATATATTATGACTAATGGCACTAGCAGTTTAAGTACTTAAAGTTAATTAATCCAGAAATTGCCTGGGATGGGGTAATCTTGGACACTGACGTATTTGGTGCTAATTGGTAAATTTTTATGTGTATTATTAACCATAAGCTTGAATCTATTGTCTTATTTTATATCGGATATTATTAACAAACACAAGTACCGCAGTATTTTCTAAAGCTTTAAATATTTTTACCGATTGTATTTTTAAAACACAAAAAGGGACTCACTTACCCCATACTAAGGGGCAAGTGGGTCACCCACCTTTTATTTAAATGAAAAACAAGCATATCTAAAAAAAGTGTTCTTGAGCCTTATTTGATACAGCATGCAAAATTGTAACAGGAAATATTTTTTTGTATATACATCCATTAACGAGATATCTGCTTATATATTTAGCTCTGTATGACCGAAAATTATAAAACAAAATGCAAAACAATTACAATTGCGAAATTTATTAAAAAGCCCTTAAGCATATATTTTTATTTTACATATAAAGTAGTGATGGATAAATGTAATACCGCCGATTGAGATTAATTTTAGTAAACTAGCAAAAACTATAAGTGAAAAAAAAACGGAAACATTTAATGGCAGCCTGTATTTAAAGTTGGCTGAGGGTGAATCAAAGTTATTTCATCCTCTGCAATAATTCCAACATCATCTGCATCAGCCAATAAGAAGTGAAGCTGTTTTTATTCTTATCAATCCCTTCTAGGTCTTCATAACGTTCTTATACTTCATCGAAAAAATTGCTTCATTAGAGCTGTTTTTCATTTTGAAATCATTATTGTGAGGGGCTCCCACTTACCCTTTATAGAGAAAAGCAAAAGTTAAGGAGCAAGTAGAACTCCTCCCATTAAGCATTTATTAATAATATTTAGGGTGAAAATACCTATTTCAGTATGTACTTTAGTTGAAACTATTAAAGAAAGCTCAGTGAACATTAAAGAAACAATCGAAATTAACCTTTGAAAAATGTCGCTTGACCTAGTAAAAAAAATCTTTTTGAAATTTTCTTGACATAAGTTTTTTGAACTAGAAAAAAATGTCATGAAGTTCAAATATATACAAGACACCAATCACTGTGTGATGAAATGCGACATGATCAGTGAAAAAAAAAAGTATAAAAGCCTTTGTATGTTTCAGTTTTAGGGGGGTGGCCTTATTACCCGAACCAACCCAAATAAAATGTTGCTGTTCATTATCATCGATAGCTGATCAATGGGAATTATTTATTTAATTGTGATGATACTTGGTTGAATAAGAATTTGTTGAATTCAAAATAATTTATCCGTATAAAAAGGTATTTAGATAAAGTAACTTTGCACACAATCTAGTGCATTGTAGAGTGAAGAACGATGAGATCATAGCACGGGATTCTATCTTATTTTGTGAACGTAAATATAATTTAGTGTACAAAATCTTTTTTTGTTTAGGAAAATTAAATGTTGCGCATAACTCGTACAGAAATGTAAAATCATCTCGCCAAAAACATTTCATAACATTCATAATATTATTAGTGCAGCAGATATGTGACAAAAAATTGTGGAATTGTGCCTTTAATGATAGAAGCAAATAACTTGGGGTGCACATTAGGGTGGGGCGAAAAATAAAAAGTTTTTCAGATCAACTTCTAATAGTTGCCAAAAGTTGTCTTTGGTGATAGTTAGCTTTTGCGCAAAATTTGAGAAAAATCGGTTAATATCTTCAGGGGGCGCTGCGATCGCAAAGTTTTACCATAGCTTTTATCGGGATTTTATGGTTAAAATATGAAAAACAATGCCGTTAGCTAATCTCATTGCATTTTTTTTTTACTCATAAGATATATTCATGCATTCAAAGCATATGAAATAACTCACAAAAAATTATTTTATATGATATATTTATATTTCAAGCATTTAAAGAAAAACAAAAAAGTGAAAAAAAGTGATTTTTTTTAAATATAAATATATTATATAAAATAATGTTTGTGAGTCATTTCGAATGCTTTAAATGCATGAAAACATCTTTTGGGTAAAAAAAACGCAAAGAGACTAGCTAAAGGCATTCTTTTTGATATTTTAACCATAAAATCAATAGCAAAGCTATGGTAAAACTTTGCGATCGCAGCGGCCCCTGAAGATATTCACCGATTTTTCTCACATTTTGCACAAAAGCTAACTATCACCAAAGACAACTTTTGGCAACTATTAGAAGTTGATCTGAAAAACTTTTTATTTTTCGCCCCATCCTAGTGCACATACTATACACTGAAGTGACAAAAGTCATGAGATACCTCTTAATATCGTGTCGGCCCTCCTTTTGCCCGGCGAAGTGCAACAACTCGACGTGGCATGGACTCAACAAGTCGTTGGAAGTCTTCTGCAGGAATATTGAGCCATGCTGTCTCGATAGACGTCCATAATTGTGAAAGCGTTGATGGGGCAGGATTTTGGGCACGAACAGACCTCTCGATGGTGTCCCATAAATGCTCAATGGGATTCATGTCGGGCGATCTAGGTGGCCAAATCATTCGTTGGAATTGTCCAGAATTTTCTTCAAACCAATTGCGAACAGTTGTGGCCCGGTGACATGGCGCATTGTCATCCATAAAAATCCCATCGTTGTTTGGGTACATGAAGTCCATGAATGGCTGCAAGTGATCTCCAAGTAGCTGCACATAAGCATTTCCAGTCAATGTTCGGTCCAGTCGCACTAGAGGACCAAGTCCATGCCATGAAAAAACAGCCCACACCATTACGGAGCCACCACCAGCTTGAACAGTGCCTTGCTGACAGTTTGGGTCCATGGCTTCGTGGGGTCTGCGCCACACTCGAACCCTACCATCGGCTCTTACCAGCTGAAATCGTGACTCATCGGACCAGGCCACGGTTTTCCATTCATCTAGGGACCAATCGATATGCTCACGTGCCCACGAGAGTCGCTGCAAGCGATGTCGTTCTGTCAGTAAAGGCACTCGAGTCGGTCTTCTGCTGGAATAGCCCAAGAAATCCAAATTTCTCCGCACAGTTCTAGCAGACACGTCCATTGTACGTCCCACATTGATTTCTACGGTGATTTGACGCAGTGTTGCTTGTCTGTTAGAATTTACGACTCTTTGCAGACGTCGCCGGTCTCGATCTTTAAGTGCAGGCGGTCGACCACTGCGCTGTCCATGGTGGGATGTTATGCCTGAAATTTCATACTCTCGGCACACTCTTGACACAGTGGATCTGGGAATGTTGAATTCTCTAACGATTTCCGAAATGGCATGACCCATGCGTCTAGCTCCAACTAACATTCCGCGTTCAAAGTCTGTTAATTCACGTCGTGCGGTCATCATCACGTTAAAACCTCTTCACATGAATAACTTGAACAGAAATGAAAGCTCTGTAAAAGCACTGCGCATTTATACCTGTTCTATGCGATGCTACTGCCATCTGAAAATTTGCATATTGCTATCCCATGACTTTTGTCACTTCAGTGTATATATTAACGAGTAATTCTGGATACGCGGCCATCTGAGATTTCGAATATTTCAGTAATGGCGGACTTTCGAAATTCCGGCCTCCGAGTAACTTATTATGTACTTCTTTGTTTCGTTATTCACAATGTTAATAAGAGTACGTTGCGAAAAAAATCACGAATTTAATACCCTTCTATATTAAAGTTCTATTGCATTATTTTTTTCTAACGAATTTTAACTTTAACCGCTAGGGGCGTTTCATAGTTCTTTTTTTATCACCCAAAAATGCGCAGCAGATATATGACCAAATTGATGGAATTGTGCATTGAATAGTAGTTGCTTACAAATTTGGATACAGGTATTAAATATATAATGTGGTAATTCTGGATATTCAACCATGTAAGTTTTTGCATATTACATTACATTACACCCCAGATTCCTATATTTCAGTAATGACGGACATTCAAAGTTGCTGCTCCTGAATATGTCTTTTGTAGGGGAAACAAGGAAGGGGGTTATAAGTTTGACGTGTCTGTCGATCTGTGCATCTGTTGACCTTTGTATCTTTGTATGTGTCTGTGGCACTCTAGCGCTTAAACGGATGGACCGATTAAAAAAAAAAAAAAATCGAAAGGAGAGTCTGTCGAGAATGTGCTTATCTAGGTCACGTCTTCGGAAAACCTTAACTAACGAAGATATTAACTAAAAACTTTTAAATTGTTTTTTGCGATTTTTGAAGTAAAAGCATACTTGAAAATTTAAAAGAATAGTTCCAAAAAAAAAAAAAAGAGAAAAACTTTCTGCTTTTGATGGAATTTGTTTTTAACTTCCATGTCGTAAAGAACTCGAAATATAACGCTTTTTAGCAAATGTGGCTAAGCTTTAAGTTTACAAGATTGGAAACCGATGTCATTGTTTGCCGGCAAGGAAAGAAAATGATTTATATGTTGTCAGTTGCAATTTGTTAACAATTAAAATACTTAATTGATTTTAGCATGTTAGCAAACATTATGTTCTTGTCACTCCAGGACTCGAAAAAAAAAATGTTTAAGTTTGTCCCCGGTGGTCTGGCTGTGGTCAGTTTAGAAAAAAAATAAATTAAACAATTATTCTAGCCGCATTTACATACCGGGTTGATTTGTGATTCACTAATGCAATTCTTTCTTCCAAGTGTATGTAAATTCAGCATGCGCGTGACTATGCAAATGAGCATGTGGAGCCATATAAACTCGTATGGACTGATGCGCAATAGAGCAGAAGGGAGAAGAGGATTGAAGGCTTGCTGGAGCTCACTTGACTCGTTGCTGTGTGCGGCGAGATGGTTCGTCTGACATTTGCCCGTGAGGTGTTTTAAGCATTCATTAATGCGATGTTTCGTCATGACTACCACCAACAAGAAAACATCATATAAATATGATTCAGCTGGTTTTGACGTCCACTGGGGACTGGATTTCGGCAACATCTTCTATGTATAATAAGTATATTCATTTTCTGTTTTCTGGATGCACGAATACGTGCTTAAGGGTTTTTGTAAAAATAAAACTCTAGATTTTGTTCATGAAAATTTGTCTGTCTCCGTCACCTCTCAAGTTAGATCTTAAATACACATACAACGATCCAGTACAAAGTTAGCTTTTTACTTTTATGCTAACATAGCATAAGGATCTTAAAATAAGTTCAAATTTTAACTCATTTTTCTGCTTTTACGACTGTAAAATTTTACTAGTAAAGATTACATTTCCTTTTCCGTGTTTACCATGTCCTTTCGAAAAGAATTAAATATGTTTAAATTTAAATGGCTTTTTGACCACTGAAGTTCGTTTCAATATGAGGTCGGCAATCAGAGTGACACTGTGTCTTCTTTTTTTCTTTAAATGATTCATTAATTTATTGAATATTTAAATAAATTTGCAGTCGAACCTCGTTAAAACGAACATAGATGCACCTTTAAAATTAATTCGTCTTAGGCGCATTTCATTTAATCCAAAAAACAATAAATAACATATGTGTAGTTAAAATAGGACCGGGATCGGCAGTTCGTCTTAGACGTAATTCATTTTAAGCGTGTTCGAATTGACGAGGTTCGACTGTATTGTAATTAAACTCTAATATATATAATTACGAGGAGCGCAGTCTTTATGCATGAAACAACAATAACTCTTAAACAGTTGTCATTTAACATGATTTAAAAAGGTTTGAAGGAACTCTAAATATATTCAGAGGAAGCTTTAGATTTCAATATCCTCTCTCTTTTGGATATCAGTTCTCTGGTTGTGAACCGAAACCTCCCCCCTCCCTCAAAACGTTTACTCAATCTCCCAGTCTCTTAAAAATGTTAAATTCAATAAATCTTTACTTCACTACTTATACAATACAGCTTATTGAAGATATAAAGACATTTGCTTATATGATTAAACAAGGAAATCAACGTAAAATGTCCAAATTTGGAGAATATGAAATTTTGAGCAGCTGTATCGCAAAAACTATTATAGCTAACAAGTCCATTTTGGTATCAACTTGTAGCAAATTTAATGTAGTTTAAATATGTATAATATGATATTTGTCAAAAACGTGCTCTTTCATGGTCAAAATGAGGAAAATTCGAAAAAAGTACGAAAATTTAGCAGTTTGACGGCTGCCATTACTCCAATAGACGAAATCTCAGATGGCCGCGTATCCAAAATTAAATCTCTTGATGTGTATTACACGTGTGCCAAGTTTTATGTTTCTATCATTAAAGGCACAATTTGGTCACATATCTGCTGTACTATATCAGTTTACAACCTGAACAGGCATGTGGCACTTCTTTTTGGACATATGACCTCAAATTTGAACCACTTTTTTTTTTTTTTGGTCAAAGAAAGAAACCTCTATACTAGGTATATTTTCAGTTTTTGCTCAATTTCACTTTAGCAACAGCTTGTTACTAAGAACATGCAAGAGTTTTTAGAAATGATTTCGTCTGAAGAAAATCTTAATGCTATCATAGAACTATTATCAAAGAGTAAAAATTAAGAGGTATTTTAACTTTCAAAGTTCTCAATGCTCCTAAAAGAGTCACGTTTGTTTCTTTTGTACAAAATTTGTGTTTTTTCTGAATCATTAACCCATTTATGCCCAGTAGCCTAAAAACGGGACGCTTGTTAGTTACTGCATACAATAACCTGTAATGGGCATATCATTTTACTAAAGCTGTTTTCACAAGTTAAATAGTCCTTCTTCTTGAGAAAACCAGTTAGAGCTACTATTTGGACACCAGAGTTTATTTATTGACAGCTATTTTCAGACAAATCATTCAAGCAACGATCGAGCATGGGTAGCCACAGAAAGTAAGTTTTTTTGTGAACTTATTTTTCATAAAATTAAACTATTTTTAAATTATTTGCTTAAAATTAATCAGAGATGCCTCCTGTAATGTTACTTTGCACAAATAAAGTCAAGTAAGGTTGTGTTTTGCTCATATATCTGCAAAATATCCCGTAAACAGGACGTTAAATAACTTAATAAATGTGGCAACGGTGAACTATTTCAAGCCTAAAATATATGTAAACCATTCCAAGTAAGAGTTTTAAGCAGATGGAAATTGAAAAAAATTGTTAAAAAAAACTTGGGCGTAAATGGGTTAAATGGTATTCGTTTCTCTGCGATGCAGTCTAAACCGCAGAAATCATCAATTGCTCCGTCAAGACTTCACCATGCCGTCAATTATCTCGGAACATATGGGATAGGAATTTCTTGTCTGAGTAGTAGGTTATTACTAGTTTTCCCATATAGTTTTAAAAAACTAGCTGTACATTTTATTAGCCACGAAAAGCATTGTTCTGTTGTAGATTATACCAGCGATTCTCAACTGGTTCTCTGGCCAACTGGTTCTTGCCCACAGAAAAATTTCGCCGGTCTTTACAGATTTTGCTCGTCTAGGTTTAGAAACAATCTTTGCCCAAAATAAATGAATAAACACATAAGCAAGATAAAATTAAATAAAATTCAAGCAATAGAAAGAATGAACATAACACACATTTATAGAATATTTAGCCTTTGTTGTCACTGCCGCTACAGCCGTAAATAATTGTAAAAGTGTTGCCATAGCAGGATTTTTGAGCGAACTGGATTGTGTGCCATAAATGACTGATGGAAATCCTGTACGGTTATCTAGAACTCAAATAACTTATTATAACTGTACTAGGGATGCACCGATAAGCAAATTGGCCAATTACCGATTCACCGGCTGATCTGATTAATGATAAAGATGATTGTTTTTAATACTACCAATCTTCTACCACTATTGTTTCTCTCTTATACAATGCCGAGTTTAGAAATACTAAGTAATTTATTTCTGAGAGAAGATTTTTTTTCATTTTTCCTTATTTTCACGAAATAATTTCAATGTTTTATCAAATTTCTTAGAACCAATTTTCATATTATTGCCAATAATATTACATTAACATGTTGTTAATTATGCTAATTGGACATAAAAATTCAAAAAAAAAAAAAAGAAAAGGAAAAAAAAAAGGTAAAAGTCGGTGGCACTCCAATTCCGTCAGCATTCCAATTTAGAGTACTTTAAATTAAAATTTTTTAATAAGTAGCAATTTAATTCAAGACTTTTATTCTTTGAGAAAATTAGCGGTTCTCTAAAAGCACTGTGTTAAGGAGAAAACTATTACCTCATGAAAAATGTTGCAACATTCTCAATATGTATATTTATTCAAGTATGAGAATTTATTTATTTAAAACTTTATATCAACGGTGAGGATTATTATTACTGCTAGTAAAATTATTCGTCATAGCTTCTTAGTGAAGCTATACTTTAAAGAATAGTACTTATTTATAAACATTTTTTGAGCCGATCAATCGGCCTTATACACTGCGATGCAAAAGTTTAGACAAAATGCAAATATGTGAATAAAAAGAAAACTATTCAACGAAATGCTTTCAAATTTCTACTGCAGGTACACAGTATGGTCCCAAATACGTGTCTGGAGTTCTTATAACTATAACTGGAATCAAATTTTGGATATTACAAAAGACATTTTTTTACATTGTTGCAAAAGTTTAGACAATAGTCAGATTTTATGCAAATATCCCTTGAAATGTGATTGGTGGAGGAAATGCGAGACGGTATTATTCATTTATAAAGTGCAGAGATTGCTGAATAAATAATCAAAATCTCAAAAGCTCTTTAGTTCTCGTGTAAAGAAGATGAGAAAGTTTGGAAGCCGAAATTTGAAAATGAACCTACTTTATTAATTTTTTGTCTTTTAAATCGGCAAATTCAGACATGCGTATTGATCAAAAAGTCCAAGAAAAATTATATTTCTTAAGGATGAAGGAATTGAAAAAACGGCTCAGACTGACGATTCGCCCCTTAATCCTACAAAACTTCAACTTGAGTCAAAAACAGCACGTGACAGCATAAGTAGATGAACAACTGAATCGGAATGCATAAAAAAAACAAAGAATTATGCCTGAGCCTTTTCGGACAGAGTGTCCCAAATAAGCCAGATTTTAATGTGAAAACCAGCATATGTATCATCGTGACTAAAAAATGAATGGTACTTTCTTTGATAACAATTATTAAAATTGGGATGGCCTAGATGGATTATAATTCTTTTCGCGGGACTTGAGAAATATCCAATGATCATATGCTGTGCTGCCTTTACCAATAAAATCTGGCTTATTTGGGACACTCTATGTGAAAAGGCTCAGGCACAATTCTGTGTTTTTTTTATGCATTCCGATTCAGTTATTCATCTACTTATGCTGCCACGTGCTGTTTTTGACCCAAGTTGAAGTTCTGTAGGATTAAGGGGTGAATCGTCAGTCTGAGCCGTTTTTTTAAATTCCTTCATCCTTAAGAAATATAATTTTTCTTGGACTTTTTGATCGATATGCATGTCTGAATTTGCTCTCCACAAAGTAAAAAACAATGTACTACAATACTAGAGCCGGTTTAAAAGACAAAAAATTAATAAAGTAGGTTCATTTTCAAATTTCGGCTTCCAAACTTTCTCATCTTCTTTACACGAGAACTAAAGAGCTTTTGAGATTTTTATTATTTATTCAGCAGTCTCTGCACTTTATAATTGAATAACACAGTCCCGCATTTCCTCCACCAATCACATTTCAAGGGATATTTGCATAAAATCTGGCTATTGTCTAAACTTTTGCAACAATGTAAAAAAATATCTTCTGTAATATCCAAAATTTGATTCCAGTTATAGTTATAAGAACTCCAGACACGTATTTGGGACCATATTGTGTACCAGCAGTCGAAATTTGAAAGTATTTCGTTGAATAGTTTTCTTTTTATTCACATATTTGCATTTTGTCTAAACTTTTGCATCGCAGTGTATTGCCGGTTATTAATAATCGGCAGAGTGGCCAATTATGACCGATTAATCGGTACTACCGGTCAATCGGTTCATACTTAAGCTGTACAGAATGTTTTTCTAAGCAATTGAGATTGTTTGTAACAGGGGTACAGGGAGCATTGCCTCCCCTAAAATGTCCGTAACTGTTTGGCTAGATTAACTCTATTTGGATAGTTAAATGGTTGCAAATAGCATTAAATGAGTTGAAATAACCCTTTTGTAGTACATCATGGACTCTGTTGGACCTCAAGACTTTGTCCATGCCGGATTAAAACGTCTCACACCTTTATGGAGTGAACACCAGGTTATCTTGTTGACTACTTCTGCTCATGACTTCATGAGCTCCACGACACACTAAAACCTTACCATCAGCTCTTATTAACTGAAATCGTATCTCCTTTGAACAGGCTACTATTTCCCGAAAATATAGGCTTCATCCTATATGGTCACGAGCCTAAGATAAGTATCACTATTATGATGTGCTAGCTTTAAAAGCACTCAAGTAACTCTTTTGTTGCCATTGCTCATTAAAGACAAAATTTGCTGCCCTGTTCTACCGGATATGACCCTCGTATAAGGGGAGGATATTTTACGCAGTGTGCTTGTCTATTAAACCTGGAAATTCAACGCACACGTTGCCAATCTCGGTCACTTAACATAAATGATCAGTCATTGCGTTGTAAATGATAGAAGGTTATGATTAAAATTAGGAATTTTCAGTACGCTTTTGACCCTGGGAATCTCAAAATATTAGACTCCTCAACGAATTTCGTAATTAATCCCACGCTGCTACACTGCTTGACAATTGCTAAGGAACAAGTGATTTATGCGAAATTGAGTCTTAGCTGGCCAATGAAAGAAAACTCAGGTTCGGAGGATGTGGTAGACCAAGACTGGTTATTTGTATAAAAGACAGTGCATTCCAACTCAAGATTCGTACAAAAATTCACATAGCTTAATGTTTGACGAAAATAGAGTTGGATGTTGAAAAAGTTTCTTCTCTGAAATGTTGTTTTGTTCTTGCAATAACTAAATGCTAATGTTGGCAAGACATTATTTGAGGACCTACAATCGTGGAAGAACAGTTAGACGACTAAAATAAGTTTAAAGTGTCGCCATTGGAACTG
>JAXGGA010008941.1:0-54011 GCA_038373865.1 Uloborus plumipes
ATACAAACAAAAAAAATTCCACCTAGCGTATTTTATTTGTATATATAGAAAGAAATCTACTGACAAAACAGCTCCAAATGTCCCGTTCCGTCACGTGGAATGGCCCAGGTTTAATAAGAAAATTAAGAGTTAAAAGCTTAAAAATAAATTAGCAACATGAATAAAATCTTGCAATGAGTGAGGTCGGATGATAAACCTTGCATCTTCTTTGACTGCAAAATTTAGAGAAGCTGCGAAATTTGAGTTAAGAAATTGTATCTATAGATTTGAACCAATGTATGAGCATAAAAGTCAGTTTAATCAAACCAATAAAATATGATGACTAAGATTAATTTTGATTAGTTAAGTGATAAGTATATTGGTTTTGTGATTATTGACATATTTTTAACAATTGAGAGAGAGAGACGTTTCATTGCTTGACATGCAATGAACATTATTTCTGCTTTGCGTCAAAATTTGAGATTATTTCATGAAACTGCTTCGGAAATACAGTTTTGGTTAGTCGAGTAAAGTATTCCTGCTGTTTATAAAATCAAGTTATTTCTCATTTTTTCAATCTGAAATTTTGTTTTAATAGACATAGTGTGAAAGATGAAGATGCGTTATGAAATATATCTGTGTCACAATAGGGAAGTCCGACAGAAATTTTACCCTTTTCTAAACACTAAAACTGTCAAGGAATTTCCAATTTTGTATAACCTTTGCATTTATATGAGTTGCTAAAATATTTTTTAAAAATTACCGTTAGCTTGTTTTATTTTTTCTTAACATAAACAGACTTTTTTAAAAATTGAACACACAATTATCCTAATATGTATGAATCTAACTTCATGCAAATCTATGTTTACTTTAGTTTTAAATTCGTTTCATACCTTTCACCTATTCTTATTTAACCCAAAACCTTTATATTTTACTCAAAACTTTTTTTCATTTTGTTACTGCATGAGAAATTCGAATCAGATAGAAGGATGAAAAAGTTCTTTCTAAAAAGCGTGTTTTCGTACCAACGTCCCCTTATTATGCTTAAATGTCAAAGAGATCTTAAACTAGCTTCTGTAACGAAAAATTGACCGATTCAGCATGCAATAAGATATCTAATCCATTCCATAAAAGACACTGCATTTTTCAAGTTCTGTTTCGAGATCTGAAAACTCTACGCAGATCCTCCCTAGATGTCGCTGCAAGTCGATTAAAGCTCATATTTCCACTTCGGGGTGAAACGGACGGAAGAACGTGATATCAAGCACTCTCTCTCTTTTTTTTTTTTAAATATATAATATAAATGATAAAATGGACATTAATTAAAAACGAGCTTCTATGTAAATATGTGATTATTCTTAAACTTACAGAATGAAGAAAAATAACTAAATAATACTTAATAAAATTCTAATTGGGTTCGTAAAACAATTTAAGAAATGAAATGTTACTTGAAAAATGTTATTCTTTTTATGTTTTGAAATAGCTCTTCCTTCAATGTAATTTCCTATGCCAGAGGTGGGAATCTTTTTGGCACAGCATTTAAATTATGCAGTAACGAAGGAAGCCACATTAGTTGATAAACTTATAATCTCAACTTTTATATAATGATTGTAGTTTTGTCAGAATTTTATGAACTTATTTCACTATGCAGTAATAATGGAAAAGTACATTAAGTTGGCAAAAATTAATTTTTTTGCTTCAATAAAAATATTAGATTTATTAGGTATGTTTTAATTATTATTAACAACTACATAACATGATTAAATACCACTTAAAATGAGATTAAGGAAATAGATATTTTAAAAACATGATTTTTTCCCAATGATTAAGAAAAAAGAAGTTATAAAAAAACAAACCTGTTATGTTCATACGTGTCGCCTATTTATTTATGTATTTATTTGTTAACTCATAAAAAAACTAACTTATTTCAAAAAGCATAACTAAATTTCAAATACGCTAAAAATTAATGGGACATTAACTTTTATTTCTGGCTTGAAAGAAATTGAATACTTTGATCATACTTTTTAACTTGAAACAACTCTTAATTAAAAAAAAAAAAAAAAACTCCATTTTTAGTTACGTTGGAGCTTAGTGGTATCTGTACTGAAGGTGATACATATATTACTTTCACAGGAGAAGTGTGAGTGGTTGGTATGCTCATCGAAAGCTAAAAATATCTCAACATATATTTGTATCAAGGAGTCCTAGACACCTACTTATTCATAGAGTACTTAATTTTAACATTCAGCTTTTTTTTTTTAAGCCGACGACTACCAACCGTTCACCCTGAACAATATTATATTTTGCACGGAATTTTAACTTCTTTGACGTGGTAAAGCACGTAAAAATATTAAATACGGATAAGTTTTTACATTGTCTATCTTTAAATATGCATTAATAAAATTGCCAGCTTTAATTATGGCCGCATAAGAGGTTCGTGAAGGCAACAGGTTCCTCTCCTCTGTTCTATGCAATATTATAAGGGAGAGTAATTATGTAATGGTGTGTAGTAAAAATATGCAGTCATCAGCCGTTCAGAAATTTATTTTTCTGGTTTAAAGTTGCACAACTGTTTTCAAAATAATTCACTTTATATCCCATTTCTAAAGTAGCTTTACGTTTCTCTAAACGGCGCGATAACTTTAAGTTCTTACATTTTATACTTATTACATTTTAACCCTACACTGCATGATTTGACCAATTGGATACATGAATAATTTGTCCTCCTTATGAATAACCGAATGTAGTCATATGGCAACCCAATGCATAAAAAGCAAGTATTGGGTATATTTAAAGCAATTATCACCATCTATCCTCCATACATGGAAGCACTGGTCTATTACATGCTCTTAAATGAATCCATATGGATAGCTTTTAAAATCCCTTAAACTACCAAGTTTTGAAATTATTTTTTACAATGAAATATTTTTATTTGTCTTTCAAAGAAATAACATGAATAAAATAAACATTTATATTTTGTTTAAGATGCGTTTTACATCAAAATAATTATTTAGAAAAAATCTAGGACATAATACATGTCTGTAGCCATTTAGCAACATTATGCAGTAAGCATCCAGAGAACACTTCCATTCATCTCTGTAGTTCATGAAGTAAGTGCTTTGTTTATATTTCTCGCTAGCTTCTTTCTCTTTTTGGAAGGTATAAAATAATCATGCAGACCAAAATGTGGTACTTTCTCCTGTTCTACCGTTTATTAGACCTCGTAGTTATCAATGCTTAGTTGATGTTCAACAGAGTTAACAAACAAAAAATCAATAGAGAAAAGCTTTTAAAACGTGTTCATTTTAGATTTCATTTAGCACAAACGTTGTGCTTACAAGGACAAGTAAAATCATGAATAATTTTAAAGTATAGTTTTAAAGAAAACCAAAAAAATGCTTTTACATAGGAATGTGCTGTTATCATCATTGGTTTCCCTCTGATTTTCAAAACTACTGAATATCCGCACTTAAGTTTATATGCACTTATAATACATCAACATTTAATACAGTTTAGCCTTTACTATTAAAAATAATATTAAATATATTAGTTTTATATTTGCAAAGAACGTGAATTTTATCTTTTATTCAGAGTTACATACATACATACAAGCAAACCCACATGTGAAACTAATAAAAGCGTATTAAAAAGATGGAGACCATTAGCTACAGAGGAACTAGTTACAAATCAAAAAAAAAAATAGCTTGTGCGAAAGAGCCTCCAAAAGATATCAGATTTAACAAAATTAATCATCGAAAAGAACACAGTACAAATAAACAACGATATAAAATGTCAAAATGTAAAGGATTACAAGAGTACAGTGCACCAAATGTTTAATTCCTCTATTTTGTTACAAAAAAAAAAAAAAAAAACTGTTTCCAACACTATCATTTAAAATCATTTTTATCCTTTGATTGCATGGTGTAGCCATTTGGCAACAAAACTATTTTTAATTAGAAAGTGATGAAAATTTAGAGTTATTTGTTTATAATATTTTTCCATGTTTTCTTATTATATTGACAAACACATAAATTTTTTCTAAGAAAAATAAAAAATCATGCAGTGTAGGGTTAATATACTAATTTTTATATTTATTTAATGTATAATTATTACATTTCAATTTAGATTAACTAAAATATTTAAAGGTTGTTTCTTATTTTTTATACTTGGAAACAAAAACACCTTATTAAATATGAGAGAGAAAGTTAAAAATAACGAAACTGTGAATCTAGCTTTTTTTTTTCACTTTAAAAATTCCGTTTTTAGCAGATGGACACTCGTGTATGTATAAAAACTTTTCGGCATAAAAACAACTAGTAATGAGCAAATTCAGATTCAATGAGCTAATTAGCACATTTTTTGAAACATGAAATTCAGAATCTAATTCATATAGAGAGAGACACACAATCTATCCTAATATTATTATTTATTTCTTCTGCCTCAATACAAATGCTAAAGAAAACATATTTGAAAAAAAAAATGATTTTTAACTACAGAACAAAAAAAAAAAAAAAATCAAAATTTTCTCCGAAACTTGACGTTTAAGAATCCACTAAAAATTTACTTTTCGAATAACAGCTATGATTTCGGCAGACATTATCCACTTAACAATATACAATCTAACGGTATTAAAATAATCATGGCAGATGAATTTGCTGTTGTGGTAATCATGTTTGGAAAATTGCAACATACGGCAAAAAAAAGAAAAAAAGCGATTCTTCAGAAATTGGATTTAGATTTGGAAACACGTTGTTAGCAATGGTAACACCTCAGAAAAACTTCAGTAACGCGACAAATATTCCGAATATTGACAACATCTTAGCTTTCCTTATAATGTTTAACTCGCACAACAACATAATAGTATTTTAAGAATTTATTTTCAAAAAATAATTTTATTAATAAAATTAATTATTCATATTTCTTTAAGAGAAGTTTATCTATTTTTTTGCTTGTTCTAAGTCGAGACCGAATTCTCTTGAATTACAATACAGGCAAAATATATTGATCAGAAATAATCAATATAGCTATTAAAATTTAGTCTGGGTTGCTGATCACATTTTCTACCTTTTTGGCATGCTTTTCGTATTTACTCTGGCACAGCTTCCCCTGATTCCAACGCAAAAAATTGCTTAAAACACACACACGCACACAAGAAGAAATGAACAACTAACGTTTACTTTAAACTTTTGTCGTACATTTCTATTTGTATTTTTTTTTTTCAATTTTCAGTAGTTTTGAGAATATTTGGGTGTTCAGCCTCTCTTATTCTAAACACAAGTATGGTCATAGTAACTTCTTTAGTGATTTCTTCCATTTTTTTTCTTCCAAGACAAGTCCAAATGTTTTACTTGCATTAAAAAAGCCTTCTTATTTTTATTTTTCTTTTATTTAGCTTGTCGTGTGACTTAAACTCAGCGAGAGTAGCAAAGTTTTTTTCCATACCATTGTTAAATTCAGCTTCACTTTTTCAGACTGTAAGTAATTGCGTTTAGACACTACTGTAAGTAAATAAAAATATTTTAATATACTTATGCAATAGTCCTCTAATACCTAAAAAAGGTTTTCTTCACGCATTCTTGCGATCCGCTGGTCAAAAGATAGAGAGAGAGAAACGGAGGTCCAAATTACTATTTTCTATACCTGTTTATTAATTAATAGCTCTATTAATTCAGATAAAAATCGTAATAATTATTTTAGTATTTATATTTTTATCTAAATTAACAATAAATATTATTGTTACGATCGCTATTGTTTAATTTTGGATATAAACAATCCAACTTCATGTGTGTGTGATGCACTGATGCATTCAACTATGTTACATACACTAGTAACAAAAAACCTATACTTTATTTGGGAGAATAGAGCAACGCATTTTTTTTTATGAGCAGTGGTTTCCCCCTTTGTCTTAAATTATTTGAAAAAAATAATTACTTTCTTTTATGATTTCTTGTATCTCATATCTCATAATTAAAAAGCTCATCTAATGACTGCAGTGGAATTTTTGTCTTAAAACTCTCTTAGATTAAAAAAAAATCAAAAAATAAAATAGAAGAATAAAAAAAGACGGAGAAGAAGAAATCTTCTGCTAATGAGCTGCAAAATAAATTGGGAGAAAATACATCTTAAAAGTATTGTACGAATCAGCGCATTTTCAACACTATTTTAAACAAGCAATATTCCCCTAATGCTCAAAGTAATAGTTCGATTTTACATACTATACGCACTGATAATATTAATGCATTTTTTTAAATAGTCTGTAAAAAGTATTAAATGGATAGTCATTCCAATATATTTCAATAGAGTTTTTGGTCAAAACTTATTCAACTAATCAAATATACGAACTTATTACGATAAGTTGAGGTATATAAAAGAAGGAAAAAGTACTGGACGGTTCAGTTTCCTGTCCTTTATTTTTATTTATTTATTATTTTTTTAACTTTTATTTATATCAATTTTAAGGACTACTTTAAAGCGTATCATTTTATGCTTTACAGTAATTCTAAAAAAAATAATAACGAACAATTATAATGAGCTAACCTTCACAATTTGGAGATAACTTAAAACATATTTGACGAAAATAGAATAATCCCCTTTGAGCTACTCACTGAAACTTCAGCTAACTAAACTTCACGAAAAAATGTTTGGGGAAACAATGGACTTAAATTTTCTGCAACATTGATTAAAATTTTAATAGTGTTTATGTACAGAACACACACACAGGGGTCTTATATGTAAAAGAATATTCCAAAAGTGCTTCATACGTAGTGGATATTATTTTTGACAGTGATAAAAGAAACGAATCTTGAACACTGTAAAGAAATGAATGTTGTTTTTACAGCATAATACAGCTAAATTTTACGGCAATAAACTGCAAAAATATTATAACTTTGCTGTGAGAAACTGTGAAATTTCTAGTTTTACAGTTTATTACTGTGAATTTTACAGTTTTAAATTGAAACCTCGGCTGCAGGTATTATATTGTAAAAACACACATATTTTGCAGTGTATAAGGATAATCAATGTTGAGTTATTTACCGATAAGCACTGTAAAACAAACAGTGTAAGCTTACCATTGTTAATGGGGAAAGGTTACACAACTTCTGGAATAATCTGTTTCGATTTAAAGAAAATTCTTTTTGTTGGAGGAATGCTTCACGTATCTTATGTAAAGTTTTAACAAGCGTTAAAATTACTGGGGTATTATACAAAGCGCGTGGGTTAAAACAAGCATCTGTGCACAGCTCTTGAACTTTTATGTACGTAACGAAAATGTGCCTTAACCGGCCTTGTGGCAGAACGCGATTGTATTGAGAACTCTGTACGTGATTAATTCGCGGCTTGGGGCTCAATCCTATCGTGTGTAATTTAAATAATTTACGAATTTGTGCAAAGTTGATTAGTAGTGGGAAAGCGTGAACATGACAATCATTAAATAAACGAATAATTGAAAGTAATCTTATAGCCTGAGGAACGCTCCTTTTTTTCTCTTCTTTCTTTTGAAAGAGAATCCTGGTGTAATCTTACACATAGAAATTGGGGAAGCGTAATGCTATAGTTACATTACCATAACGGAACCTTCTACAGAAGTGATATGTTACTTTATACCAGTTATAATGGTTAAGTTACTACATAGCAGCGCAGGCAGCACTGCTGACACCATATTTATGGAGTAAGGTTACAAATTTTCTTTACAGTTAGCACACAAAAGATTTCAAAGAACGAATGTGAAATACTTTCTGAATTTTGCAGTTTTATTGCCGTTAGCAGCAGTAATTTCTTTTTGAAAATCAATTAACAATGAATTATAAATAAAACATTTCTACAGTTCAAATTTTAAAACTGCTATGGTTAAAGTAATATCGAACTTTGACAACTTATCAAGATTACATTTTCTAAAATTGTGAAACCACTATCGCATTTGAAATAGCTGCAAAAACGTGATTCAAACCAAGATAGTCTTATCAACTACATTTTCGTCTTGAAATATAGGACAACTAGGATATTAATATGGTAAAAGCATTTATTTTCCATTTTAACCATTCCTTCCTTTATAGCCCATATTCATGGTTTTTTATATATATTATAATACTTTTATGTCATGTTAATAGACTTCTGTTTTAGTCAATAAATTTCGAGCAAAAAAGAAAAAGAGAAAGTTTTGGATTTCTTACTATAAAGAAAAAACTTCAGATTTTTCTGCTGGGGAAGAAGTAAATTTGAAATAGAAAGACAATTCCGTAAGTAAGTATTGTTAACTTAATAGTAACAATTTAACGGAACCACACGGATAGTGTAATCATGAAAAATATTTAAATAAGTATGAATGAAAAAAAGATAGTGAAACTTGTTTATTTAGTGAGAAACGGAAGTGTTTTAACCCATTAATGCCTAGCGTCAATTTTGAGGGACGGCCCAAAAAAGGGTCTGAATTTCCCCAAAATGAACATTTCAACCAAATAATAGTGTTCAATTAGAACCTTAGTATTGTTTCAATTCGTTGTCAACAGATTGCAGCCCATAACCATTGTAAAGTGTGTTCTGCAGCAGTTTTAATATAATCTTTATCAAAAATAACATCGTTCACAATCTCAAGAAAAAAAGCTAAGTTTATAAAGTTATTCCCAGCTTCCCAGTTTATGTTAACTGCTGATTTCATTTCTTCTTATAAAATGTCTTTTTAAATATTATATCGTAGGCAGAAAAAAAATTTTAGTAAAAAAAGTGTGTGCCCTCTGGGGTCTATCGTAACTTTTAAAGGACGATTTTTCTTTTCTTAATAAAAAAAATTATTTTTAACATGATATTTTTTTATTGTTTTTCCTGTCCATTAAACACTGTTTGTAACCATTATACAAAATATCTTTGAAAAAAAATGTCAGGTATTAATGGGTTAAAGCATTTGCTTTCTATTTTAGCCACCCGTTCCTTTATAGCGCATATTCATAGCTTTTTTTTATGTTATAATACTTTTATGTCATGTTTATAGACTTCTGTTTTAGTCTATAAGTTTCGAACAAAAAAAAATGAAAGTGTTGGATTTCTTACTGTAAAGGAAAAACTTCAGACGTTTCTGCTGGCAAAGACGTAAATTTGAAATGGAAAGACAATTCCGTAAATAAGTATTGTTAATTTAAAAGTGTAACAATTTAACAGAACCACACGGAGAGTGTAATACTGCTGGAGAAGAAGTAAATTTGAAATAGAAAGAAATATCCGCAAGTAAGTATTGTTAATTTAAAAGTAACATTTTAACGGAGCTACACGCATAGTGTAATAATGAAAAATATTTATATAAGTATGAATTAAAAAAGGATAGTGAAACATGTTTATTTAGTGAGAAATGGAAGTTTTTTAAATACAGTGATCATAGTTTTAATATCTTTGAATGTTAAAATAAACTACAGCGTCTGCTTCGGTGTGCATCTCTTGATTAACTTCTCTATTTTTTCATGCCCCCAGACTTTAAAACTTTGTTTCGATAACGAGGGCAACTGATGTATGAGTCAAAAATTTGCTTTATTATCCTCTTTGATTGCTATTTAATTTAAAAAAATGTTCATTATAACCCTAATGTTTGTTTCCTGATGAGTATAATTTCTGTTAGTCTAAGAAAAGCCCACGGAATAGAGTGTCAGAATATGACTGCCCAGCAAAATAATTTCATTCAGCATAATTTAATTACAATAACTCTTAGCACACAATAAATTGAGGTACTTTACTATAGAGCTAACTAGAATTTTTCAGGAACCTTGTATCAGAAGCGTGTAACAGAAAGTACCGAAGAGAGCTTCTCTGCCGAGCTACCGATGTAGATGAAGAAGGAAAGTACCGACTCGATTAAAAAGAAATGCAAGAAACGAATCTATTTTGCATGGGTTTGTTATTTCTGTAGTGACAAACATTTTTTAAAATCTTATTTTGCAATAACTTTCATTAGAGCAATTAGTATACTAAACTGTCTGAGGTACTTAATTCTTGAGCCGTATAGTATTTTTCAGGAACCTTGTATCAGAAAGCACCGAAGAGAGCTTTTCTGACGTGCTACCGACGTAGATAAAGGAGAAACGTATCGACTTAATTAAAAAGAAATAAAGGAAACGAATATATTTTGCATTGGTTTGTTATTTCTGTACAGTGTCAAACATTTTTGAAATCTCATTTTGCAATAACTTTTATTAGAGCAAATTAGTACACTAAACTGTCTAAGATACTTTATTCTTGAACCATATAGTATTTTTCAGGAACCTTGTATCAGAAGCATGTAATAGAAAGTACCGAAAAGAGATTTTCTGTCGAGCTACCGATGTAGATGAAGGAGAAAAATACAGACTTGATTAAAAAGAAATCCAGGAAACGAATCTATTTTGCATGGGTTTGTTATTTCTATACATTGTTAAACATTTTTTGATATATCATTTTGCAATAACTTTTATCAGAGCAATTAGTACACTAAACTGTCTGAGGTACTTAATTCTTGAGCACATAGTAGATTCTAGGAACCTTGTACAACTGAATGCACCAAGAAGAGATTTTTTTGGATGAGCTACCGATTTGGATAAATGAGGAAAATACAGCAAAAGAAAATGGCTAAAAAATCATGCACGTAAATAATTTAATAAGTATGAGTTCGTTGTTACTATATACGTTACATATATTTTATATTCTCATTTTGTAATTGCTTATTACTTTAATTGGAAAAATTTGTAAATAGATTCTTTTCACCAGAAGTTCAACGTAGAAGACTAATCTAGAATTAAAGTTGCCTACACTTGCTTCCGAATTTCAAGATTCAATCTTCTGTACAAAAAGAGAAGCAATGAGAAAAAATTATAATTAGGGTGTGACAGTTCCTTGTACTGAAGATGTTTTTCTTTCCGTAATTCCAAAACGCACGTATTAAATTTTAATTGTGATATGATATCACAGTACGTTTTATTTCTTTAGCAGCATTAAAAATGTTTCTGAATTGACTTGAAGTTGTGGTCATAAATGAGTAAAAAGTAGTTAAACAATTGCAGCAGCAAAACATTGTTAATATCTATAGTTAATGAACGTTCAATTAGTAACTACCTGAAAAAGCGTTTTTTTTTTTCGAATTAAAGTATTTTTTATTAGCAGTGTGTATCAATATTTAATTTACGTACTGATTTTGTTTGTCTTCATTTATTTTATCTTCAAAACCCTAAAATGCATGACTTTTTATGCTTTCACAAGAAAAAAACTTTTGATTTTAATAACTGCATAAGTATCAGAAAAAATATTTAAAATTAATCATTGTTCAATTTTTGTCCAAAATTTAAAAAATGGGATTCAATATAAATTGTTTTAATAAAAGTGGTGCAACTTTAAAGCCGGACAAAAAAAAATAAGTTTTTATAAACTTAGCCCATTATACTTTACAATAATTTACCCTATATACTTCACAATATTTTCTGCTCACATATTTCAAAATGTATTACAAAATAAAAAGAACTACGAAATCAACAAATTCAAAAATTGTTTCCGAAAGGGTAATCTCAGAATGATTGAATGATGCTGTCAACAGCATTACACCGACTTTCTTCTGTTTTGTAAAAAAAAGTAGACAATTTCATAACCTTGCCATGAGAGTGCGGTACTGGGCCTAAATCAAATGTACGAAACAGGTTCGGGAGGTGCAAAGTTAATTAACATTGCTCAATGTTTCACTAAATGACTGTTCTGTATTCAGCTATTCAGCTACCTCCTCTGTGTATTCATGCATTGAGTAGATATATATTTTTCTGCGTTTTAGCTCAACACTGCAAGAAATGAACTGTTGTTTTTATAGTATAATACTATCATCCGCGGGTCCAATTTAAAACCGTAAAATTCACAGTAATAAACTGTGAAACTAGCAATTTTAGTTTCTTACTGTAAAGTTAGCAATTTTAAAATTAATTACAGTGAAAATTAGCTGTATTATACGGTACAAGCAACAGTATAATACTGGCAACAGAGGTTCCAGCTTAAAACTGTAAAATGCATGGTAATAAACAGCTGAATTAGCATTTTTAATTTGTTACTGTAAAAATTTGCAATTTTACAGTTTTAAGAACTGTATAAGTAGCAATTTTACAGTTTATTACTATATAATTAGCTGTTTGTAAAAACAACATTCATTTTTTACAGTAAAAATACACTTTCGAAAAACGAAATTTTATGACATTTTCGGTTTAAAACGCAGAGTTTCAGATACATTTAAATTGTAATTATATAAATGGATTAATATGAATTCTAAAAACATATTCTTACCCATTTTTTGTTTTTCAGTTTCCAAATAATTCCCAAAAATCAGTGCCAAACAACTACCACCAAGATGGCTCTCTAAAGCCAGAGCAGATGGACACTTCCTCCCAGAACAGCGCGCCATCGTATGTGAGGTCGAAATGTGCTACTTGATTGTTGCTTGATGTTTATGTAGGTTTTTATCTTTTCAAGATAAGAGACGAACCATTTCGTCATGAATTTCGTTTATAAAAACCTACGTAAACAAGTTGGTAAGACTGAAATGTGAACATTTAGACATTTTCCGCCGCATACATTTAAACATTATTCTTGTCACGGAAAGGATATCTTAATTTTAAACAGTATATTCATATTTTAAAGTGACTTATTTTTTAAAATTTACTTCATCTCATATTTACACATTTAGCAGTGAAAGTGTACAAAATTGACACTAAAGAAATAGAACAACGGCATTTTTTTAGCTATTATCCAAAATATAACTCAATCCCAGGTGAAATTTTTCGCCATGAATTGTATTTATGAAAATCTGCGTACGCAGGCTAGAAGACTAAAATGACATTTAAACATTTTCACGAACACATTTAGACAATATTCAGTTTATGAAAAGGACATCTTAATTTTATACAGGAATATTCATTGAAGTGACTCAAATTTGCATGATCGCACTTTTAAGCATTTAACAGTAAACGCGTTTAAAGTTTACTTTAAAAAAAAAAACAACAGCAATTTTTTAACTATAATCCAAATCCAAAGTATAACTCAACCCCTGGCGAAATATTTCCTCGTGATTTTTTTTAAAATTTAAATCTGCTTAAGCAGGTTGTAAGACTTAAATGTGACCATTTTTTCGCGCCTACATTTAGACGTTATTCATTTCACCGAAGGGACAGCTCGATTTTAAACAATATATTCATTGAAGTGACACTCATTGAAGCGATACTCATTAAAGTGACTCACACACTTTTGAAAATTTGCATGATCTCACTTTTACGCATTTAAAAGTAAACTCGTTCAAAGTTGACTTTTAAAACTATTGCAACGACAAATATTTTTGCTATAATCCAAAATATAACTCAAAGGCGAAATATTTCGCCATGCATTTTGTTCGTGAAAACTTGCGTAAACAGGTATGTACAGCTAAACTGTGAACATTAAGACAGTTTTTGCGCATACATTTAGCCGTCTTTCATTTCACAGAAGGAACATCTCAATTTTAAATAGGATATTCTTACATTGAAGTGAATTGGCTTTAGAAATTATCATGATCTCACGTTTACGTATTTAACAGTAAAAGAGTTTAAAGTTGAGGTTTTGCAAATATTAGAATGGGAACTATTTTAATGTATCCGGGAAGGTTTAGAGCCGATTTTTGAAAAATTATGATTAGAAACCTTGTAGTTACACACTTTTTATATAGTTTAGAAAACTACTTACTAACATTTTAAAAAATGCTTGCTTAAAATTTTGTAAAAATTTGAATTGTTTCAAGAATGTTTTGAAACATTTTCAGAAACTTCAAAAATACTCTAAAATATTTTTTGTAACTAATTAGAATAAAAGTGTCTCCAAATAAACGCATTGTCTTTTCTTATTGAATAGATAAACAATTTTGAGGATATCTTTGAAATAAATACTTTCACAGCTCATTCAAAGCCTTATTTGTACGCTTTCAGTAGATTTACTATATTGATATTTAACAACAGACCATACATAACGATATATTGATACTACAATCAGCATTTTAGTCTATTCCCGAGCAACCATTATAAAATTAAAGTCTGCACAGCTTTAGAAAAACGCGGTGATAATATTTTGAGTAATACATTTTAGTACGTAAATTTTACGTAAAAACCATTATCGAGAAAAAGGGATTTAAAATTAAAATTATGTTTCTACTATTCATTATATACACGCAAATGACACTTTCTTCCCTTGTACTTTAACGAAGCAACGAAAAATGACCAAAAAATGACCAACTAAAGAAATGATTTAGAAAGTAAATCGTTAAAAAAATAATAATAATAAAGTTTTATCGGAAATAGTTCGTATATCTTAACTTTAGCCCAAAATATATTTCAATACGAAATTACATGCCAAACATTAATTGTGATCAGCAATTTGTCGGCAAAACTAAAGGGTCAGCCTAAAAAATCCTCCTTTACCTAGCACAATATAATAACCAAATTATCACCAGCTTTTTTTTAAATAACTTGACCAGGAAAACCACCTTTATAAGTTGATCAACCAAATTCCCACCTACAAGTGGCAGAATTTTTGGTAATTTTGGAAACAAACTGATGAAAAACTGCATTTGAAGTGGATTGAGGGGTACTTTTTTGTTTAACTTCTCAACTCAGGAAAGCCACGTGGTTTTAAAACAAATTACGTATCACGACACTTCGTAGTAACTCTTTTAAAACAAAATTTCATTTTTTTAGAAGTGAAAAAAGTATTTAGCCACATATTTTTAGGGAATCTTAGGTAAATCACGATTACTCTCTAAAGTCATAACCGAAGTTGTTTAGAATTTAGTTGAAAAAATCCACTAAAGAAGTTAGTCATGTAAAAAGTGAAAAAAAAGCGCTTTTGTATAAATAAATGAGCAAATTAATAAATAAAAACTTTACCACAATGTATGAAAATAATTAAATTGCGTTAATGATACTCACTTTTTCTAGGTAACGTAAAAAAATGTTCCGTAAATAATGTAAAGAAGTAAAGCACGTTTAAAGTAGAAAAAAAGTTATAGGAGCAAATATTTAGAAAAGTGCCAATTTGAGTCCCAAGTGAATTTTCACTAGTATTTCAATAACTAGTTAAAAAAATAATTTTCCCCAGAAAGAAGATAAGGTTCTGCTTTCATTTCATCTAATAACATCAGAAAAAATTTTTTTTTCTTCAGAAAATATTGTTTTTATACATCAAAAATCAGATCGGTAACGTATCCCCAGTAGCAAAGCTTAGCATGCAAACAGGTCATGCGCACTTTCTAACTTCCCAAAAAAAACGCACTTGCACAAAAAAAAACGATTCTATTTTTACCCCTTTGTTAATATTTTTCTTCATTTTTGTTTTGATCGATTTCTGATTTTCTAGCCGATGCGAAATAAGCATGTCCCAAGTTCCGCCGTCAGAGTGGTAACAATAACTTCCGATCTATGTTTAGGCTCCCAAAATCATTTCCTGCACTTATACCACGTGATACTGAGTACCTGGTGGGATGTTTTATCGAATCGTAATTAAAAATTTGCATTTCTGCATCTAAAATTGTAGGTAAGATTTTTTAAAGTGATTTTATAAAATGTGTGTCATTTGAGTCATCAGATCGGTAACACGCTCAAAAATGCGCAGTTTTTATTATTTTAAAAATTATTTTACATATAAGTATAGTCCTTTATTACCGTGTTTGTTTTTGGTTTAGTGCGATCGACTCGGAAATAAAAAAAAAAACTTTGTCAGTTTGTCAGATCGGTAACAGTCAGAGCGGTGACATTGAAAAGCAGCGAATATGTTACAGAACTAACTCACACGTTTCAGAATTATAAAAAGCAAAAATCATAGGTTTTAGCCATATATATTGAATATTTTTGTTCTTAAAAATGAAAAGCAATGAGTTTTAGTACAATTGCTTCATTTGTGGTTTGTATGGCCTAACAATAGAAGTTAGTAAAATAAGAAAAATTGACACTGCAGAAATTAAGTAAATTAATTATTATTATTTATTTATTTATTTTTTTATTTTTTGGTGCTTCAATTTCTCATAACTTCGCTAAATAAGTAGATAAAACTAGCATGCTAAATTTGAATTTCTGATCAAGAAATTAAATTTCCTGCAACTAATTAAAGAAAAGCAAGCAGCAGAGTTGTGTGTTGAAAAAGTTGAAGTTGTAAGTTGTGTGTTGTTTCAAAACAAAACAAATGTTTTATTAGCTTGGATTTGGTAATCTCATAATTTATTTTATCTAAAAACCTTATCTCGCTCATTTTTATTTCCAAGAAATGCTTTTTTATAATGAAATGTGATTTTTTAGCCTAATATATATATTTTAATGTAATTATCTTAATTCTATGTTAAAAATGCAAGGAAATGATATCATATTTAGAGATGTTAACGAAGACTGAAAGCATAAACTCAAATATGTAGCTCATATTAACATCAGATCTGTAACGGCTTAAAAGTGAGTAATCTAAGGAGGGGGTAAATAACTTCCTTGACTAAATAATCCTTGGGTAAAACACTCCCTTTTATTTTCTTGCATTTAGACCCAATTTAGACGGAAATCCAATATTAGTTTTTTTCTGCAGAAAAATTTTTTTTCAGAAAACTCCAACTTCAAATTGGCACTTTTCTAAATATTGGCTCTAATCTCTTCCAAATTATAAGAGATCTTCAGGAGTTAATACTAAAACTAAACTACTAAGTCTCAGGCATTAATGTTAAATACGACAAAAAAAGACTTGCTTGCATTCTTAGTGACTATACATTTATATTTCAAGTAAGCCTATATATGCACTAGCTTTTTCATTAAAAAAAAAAACACTAGTTTTTTAATTACAAAAAAAAAAATATTTTTTTACATCATATGTGTAAGTGTGTCGTAGATTTTTTCGTATCCTTTGACGAATTACCGTGATGCAACCGAGACTCAATGTACTCAATGTACGAACTGAGCTAAAACGATCAAAGCTAGCACAGCAACTCTACATTTTAATCATTGTCAGTCAACTGATATATAGTACTATGATGTGAAGCTTTATTAAAACTATGATATTAGGATTAAAATACCAATAGAAAAGTCTGCAAATAGTTGTTTATTTATTTATTTATTTGTTATTATTGTTATATTATTTATTTATTTTTTTCGCTCTAGTATTTTGAATTTTTTCTTTTTATTAGAAATTGCATGCACTAATAACACTTGCTAACTGAGACATGAAGTGTAGAGTTTTCATTAACAGAGTAGCTTAAGTCACTAATTGGTATAAAGCATCCTTTAAGCATCAAATAGCCACAAATTAATTGAGTTAGGAGTTCGCTTAATCAAGTGAAACGTGTCGCTAATTTTAATGATGCGATATTATGATGCAGTTTAAAATGTTGAGATAAGGGAAAAGCAAATTCATTGAACGCTGCTATTATTCTTCAAAAATCTGATCCCATCTTTTGCAAAATTACATGAAAATGAAGCACGCTCGCTTTTATTGCCATCAGTATCAGCAACATATTCATTTTTAAAGCTACTGCTAGGGTAATTCACGCATTGCAATTTGGAAATAAGCCTCTAAAACTCACTTCCGAGAATTTTCACGTTTTGAATTTAAAATATTCTTTTTATTATCGTAAAAAATGAAAAAAAAAAAAAAAGCACAGTTGAAGAGTTAAAACATTGCATTTGAATGCACTGTTATTTTTTAAGAAATGAAAAATGATGGAAATTCATCTGTCCAAAACAAAAAAAGTTACGCATATCTTTTTTTTTTTTTGTACTTTCTTCTACCATATCTTTAGAAACTTCGTTTGTTTTCTTACAGAAGTTACCAATACTATGGTCCTCACCGATTTCATACATTTCCCACTTTCAAAATAAAGATTACTCCTCAAAAAATTTCAAGGAGTATTTTCACATCTCGAAAAGAAAAAAAAAAGAAACTAGCCATTCACTAATTATTAGCATGCATATGAATTATAGTCATATGAATTACGTAAAAAAACTATAAATTTTCTTCCTTCTCAACTATGAGTTCAAAATCTATTGCGTTTTTCGTTTTAACATTTTTAAGTTTTAATTACAATATATTTTCAAAACTTATTTTATTTTTAGTATAATTTAACATTGAAATCTTAAGTTCAACAAAGCATTTTAAAAACTCCATGTTAGCAATTTAAGTACTGTCTGAGGAATTATTATTGATGGTGAAAAATTCGAATGCGAAATGTATATTCAAATTAAGTATTCATATAGCGCATTTAAAAGGAAAAATGTGCTCAATCATTAAGCATTTTTTTTTTGAAAAATATATCATCCTATGAAACTGACAGCAAATAGATTCCACAGTCACGTGTAGGACAGATTGGACTATTTTTTTTCTTTTACATTATTATTTACATACGAATTGTTTCGTCTTAAAGATAAAAATTTGCTGGCTTAGTGAAAGTACTACACACAAGTAATTGTGTGATTTTTAAGGGGTAAACTTTTGGGCACCGATTTTATACTTCTCAATTCCAGCGGAAGATCCTTCAAATCTAGTGTTGCTATGTTTTTAAACACACAATTGGCTTTTTGGCACAATTGCATGATTTCTAAAGGGGAAAAAATACTACATGTTTTGAAATATTGAGCTGTCATATGCATGAATAAAAGTCCGGGTTGTCGTGAATCATCTCATCAATGCATTTTTAATTTTCAGTTACTTAATCTTTTTCTTAAAATTGAGATTAAAATTAAGTGACCGATTATGTTATTTAGCTAGGTGATGAAACGTATTGAAGCGTATCGGCGGACGCAGTATCAATATGTTCAGGAGAAAAATTAATTACTTAATTCATTTTCACATGGGTGATATTTTTATGCATATACTACCTTATTGCCCGGCGTTTTCCGGGTGCTTATTAATACAACAAAGTTCTAAAAAAATTATTTGAAATAGGTGAGCCTTAAATTGATAATTCATTGTTAATTTAAGTCGTTGTTGGAAAATACTCATATTTAAATGTGTTAAATTTTATCAATTCGTATGCTTAAAGGCTTATCTCTATTACTCTATATATTCAAAATAGAAAGAAAATGGCCATTTTGAGACAAAAAATTTGAATTTTGAGCTTTTTGGATTTTTTTAAAATTTCAAAACCCTACCTATGTGCCATGTTGGATGAAAATCTGACGAAAACTGGATTGTGTATAAGGAACAAACATGCAAACAAATATACACATATACATCCATCCATTTATACATATATTGATGTGCACTTCATTCCCTTTTTTTACATAAAGTTTTTTAATTGTGATATATTCAAATATAAGGAACCATTAAATATAATATGACGTGTCTACTTATTAAGGCATTTTCTTGTATTACCATACGGTCACGCCGGCAAAACTAACAAAACGGTATTTTTCAAGTAGAAAAATATAGTTTTATAGCACTGATACTTTATATTATGATGCATAATAGTTAACTATATTTGAATGCAGTAAACTGCAGATTATCAGCGGAATAGGGTGGCACGGTAACCGCGGATAATCCGAAAAATAGGTAAAAACAATATTAATGTATGCAATAGCTTAGAAAAAAGTCAGTAACAGAGCACATACGTTTAAATTATAGCTAAAAATGACAACAATTAATGTATAAAAAGGTCTTGAAAAGCTACAAATGACTAATCACGCACTTCCATTTTTTTTTTTTTTTTTGCATTCAGTAAATCATCACCGTAAAAAAAGAAAACAGAAGTATGAAAGACCCGCGGATGATCCGACTGCCGATAATCAAGAGTTTACTTTGTATTAATTAATAGCTAAAGTTTAAAATTCAGGAAATAAAGGGCAAATATATGCGTAAAAGCGTCTCCTTTGTGCGAATGGGTTGAGCAAAATAAATCACTGAGTAAATAAAAAAATATACTGAATGGTCAAAAAAAAAACGGATATTGTAAAGTGGATCTTATGTATATTTCAACTGAACCACTCAGTTGCCATCTACAGAATTTCCCCAAGGCTTTAGCAGTGGTACTTGTGCTTTTAAAAAAAAGATCGGAGTCGAGATCTAGGCCCATGATTCGCGGCTTTGACCAATGGCCTTCGTTGGCCGACAGACGCCATTTTTACCCATTTACTTCTGACGAACGCGAATGACGTAGGGGAACCATCTGACTCACATCCAAAAAATGTTTACCATGTGAAACTTTTGCACTAGATTTTTATGGAATGAAGAGAAAATTAATTTATTTACTGGAGATAATATTTTCTGAATTTTACGGATTATTTGCTTCTTATCAAGTGAGTTTTTTTTTGGAAACATTATTATTCTTATATCTTGAGTTATGAATATTGTGTTTTTGTTAACTATACGCCATACTCAATACCCGATTTCTATTTTTAAAAATAATATGTTGTTTAAAGTAATGTACATAATTTTTAGTTATAACATTTATATATTACGTAGTTATCATAACTAAAATATTTCGACATGAGTATTTTCTGATGTTTATAATATTTTTTAAAGAAATCGATCTTCATCCAATATCTCGCTTAGTTTTTTTATTCATTTATTGTTTTGTCCTAAATGAAATTGAATTTAGTCCCATAACTTTTTTCTGGATTTTATTACATTATTTATTTATTTTTGTTGCTCTTTGCACAAATGCACAGCGTTTTACTAAAATATTTATAAATCTTTATTCTTTGGAGCAGCTTGGAGTTAGAAAGTTCGGCTCAATTTGATTGAGATTCATATTCATTTTGATTTGCATCCAAAAATCTCGGCTTATCTTGCGTTTCTGCTCAATCCAAAAATTGTGTGTAATTTTATGAAGTTGTAAATAATCTCAGCGGAAGTCCACACTGTTTTGTTTATGTCGACATTAGATGAGAATCTACAAATTTAGTTCAACGAACCCACAATTCGATGTTCGATTTTCATGACAATGAACACAATTACTGGCTCAGAAACTTATAAGAGATAAATTTTTTTGGGGAGGCTCCCATTTTTGCAAATTATGTTTTTAAACAGAATAATTTCTGTTTAATGAATCATGTCTTTTTTACACTTCTGCTCAATGAAGAACTTTTAGTGTATGTATTTTTATGAAATCCAAAATGATTTTAGCGGATAAATAAATAGCGCTAGTTTTTCGTGAGCTGGCATTATGTTTTAAAACAATAGTTTTACTTTTAAATGTTTTTCCGGAACTATTTACGTGTATTAACTGCAAAAAAACTTTAATAAAGAGCTAAGAAAATTTTTTGATTATACTTGTATAATTTTATGATTAACCAAGCACGGGGAAGAGTTGTAGTTTCAAACCATAATAGTTTTCTTTTCTTTTTAACGTATTTTTTCACGTGTAATGAAAAAATGAATCCTTCAGCATAATGTCCAATGTTATCACTATTCGTTTTAAAATCTATCATTAATTCTCAAATAGTAAGGCAATTGATTTTCTAGCTAACCTATTGTTAATGAATAGTTATTCTCAAAATATACTTTTCAGTACTGAAGGTTTCACTCAGATAAATTGGCTACTTGTATTGGGAATGAAACAATTAACCGCTGACATACAACTTATTATTTTGCCTATTAAGGCAATTGAAAAATGCGGAAAACTATATCGCAAAAAAAATCTTATTGATTTTTTAATGCTTAGGGAATTTAATGATGAAACTTTTCTGATACGTTTGAGCTTCTTCAAAATGAAATTTGAAAGTGAAGTATGATTTTCGGGCTGAAATGATTTTTTTCTCTTAATATGTTTTGCAAAGTTAACGATAGAGTTATTAGTGGATTATATTGATAAAAAGCAAAAAATTGATTTTTAAAAAATAATAAATATGCAGGTAAAAGTCTTTTTTTTTTTTTTTTTTGTGAAAACTTTAGCTACTTTTCACGTCAGATATTGCGATTTCAAGCTTCCGCTTATCCATACATATATATTTTTTTGCGCTTCCACAAGCGCAAATTAATAAATGTAATTTGCTGTAATTGTGAATTATTTGTTTGTAATGTAGAGTAAAAAAAATCTAAGGTAGATAAAACAAATTCCTTAAGACTATTTTAATATATATATATATTTCTTTTCTTAAAATTACTGATGATTTATTTTAAAATCTTAAAGAAATGTTTTGAAAAATTATTTATATGTATTCGTGCATTGCCCATTATCCATCCATTTGCCAATGCTATTCCTAGTAGATAGTAAAGTTATGTCGTACGGTTTTTACATTTAATGCAAGAATTTCTTTTGCATTTATTATCGTCTCTAATGAGCGTTTCTGATAATAGGAAATTGTCCGAAATTCCTACTTAGATACTATTCTATAAACTGCTTTTACCTCGCGCTACTTCTCCCCTAGTGCAGAATCAACACTTTTCCAAAATGCAGCTCTATTTCTTTTACCTTCTTAAAAGTAATTTTAAGAGTGTCTCAAATTTTGCTTTTGGAAGAATTTTTATTCCGAACAATTTAAAGAAAAGAAACATTCACAATATGATCTCTTTCTTCTTAGGTATATCCAAGGGGGATAGAAGAGTCATACCCCCCATGTAGCAAAAGAATTATATGTATGCACATTGAACATACACGTAAGGGCTTAAATGCGCGTTTTTCGGCCTTTAATTTCGAAAATTTTTGAATGAGCCCCCTATGAAAACTTTCTCGCTGCGCTACTGCACTGTAAAAAATAAGTGTTGTTTTTACAGGATACTACAGCTCATTTTATAGTAATTTTACAGCAATAATATGTAAAAATGCTAATTTTACAGTAATAATCTGTAAAACTGCTAATTTTAAAGTAGTAAATTAAAATCGCTAGTTTACAGTAATTAACTGTAAAATTGCTAGTTATACAATTTATTACTGTGCATTTTACAGTTTTAAACTGGAACCTCTGCTGCCAGTACTATACTGTTGCTTTTACAGTATAATACAACTAATTTTAAGGTAATTAACTGTAAAATTGTTAGTTTTATTGTAATAAACTGTAAAGTAGCTAGTTTAACGGCCGTATTCTCAATGCCATCTCAACGCGAAGTTAACACTCGAGTTATCCAAAACCGGTGTTAAGCTAAAACTCGTATTAAACGTTTTGCGTATTCTCCAAGTCGTTTCAAGAGCGGCTTAAGAGATCGGAGTGTTAATTGAAGTCAAAATGAAACGGCAGTCACCATTGGCTACAATGATTCACGTGACATTTTCTATTTGTTAACTGCATCCTTAACCGCTTGATTTTGTTTGTTTATCTCATTTTATGCGAAGCGTGCTTCTATATCTTTCCTCTTCTATTTGAATCTTTCGTAAAATAAATAATACGATGACTCAAAAGAGCAACTTTACAGCTATCAAAATAGAAGTACTATTATTGAGCCTAACAGATTACAAAAAATATAAACGCATAATTGAGTGGTTGCACTCTGTGGTGTCTAGCATTCATTGGCTGAGCATAGTAATTATACTGTCCGCCGCACTTTTGCTGGGAAAATTCCAAGTCATAAACAATCAATTAAAACATAATATTTCGTGTTTTTAAGAAAAAATAATCACAAGCTTAATTTTACGTCACATTGTCTTCTGACCAGTAAAATTTTCGCTTGGCGAGAATTGGGCCATCTAAGATTTACGGCAACCCTTGTGTTATCTCCGTTGCGAAAGAAAACTGTTCGGATAATAAATAAAGACAATATTAAAAGTTAATTTGTTGGCGACTATTTTACAACTTGGCATTCAATTCTATCAATTTTTTACGTTATTTTGCAGCTTGTTTTATTTGCTGGTTTATTCTGCATTTTAATGGCTTTTTTAAAATTAGTTCGCGAATTAGTTTTCATTTTAACTGATTCTGAGTCTTGTTTTGTTCCTCAAATAAGTCCAACTCAAAATTTTCTATACGATCCAAACGACTGGCGTCCATGTTTGTTTACGAGAAAAGGATGATGGGAAGGAAATCTACGCTTGACCCACGCTTAAACCGCCGAAGTCGGGGGCCTAAGCGAAGCTCAAAAAAGAGCGTGTTGTGACGCATCTTTTCGCTAAGCCGGACTGGAGAATACGCTTTTTTTTGCAGCCTCGTGTTAAACCTCGCTTAAAACTTAAGCGTCGGTTAAAACGGCGTGGAGAATACCGGTGTTAGTGTAGTACTGAGTGCTTTTAGTTTTAAGCTGAAACATCTGCTTTCAGTATTATACTGTAAAAACAACAGCTTATTTTTTGCAGTGCGGGCGCAGTGGCACACAAACATGTTGAACAGCATTACGATTAATAGATACATCACTTACCTGCGACAATAGTGGAACATTTCAGAAAAAAAGTATTAGAAAAAATCAATGTTTACCTAATTTTATTTTTGACTGATTTTTTTTTTCTTTCAAATTCTGAAATACAGACGAAGCATTTCGGATACTCCTTTTTAACTTTCTATTCGAAACTAATAGCGTACTTAGAAAGTTTGAAAAAAACATCTTTTGAATTGGGAATTTTAATATTGTGCCACAATTCATTATATCGCTTATATGCTACCAAGCGCAAATTATGTACATTAACTTTGTGCTAATATTGCGGAATGAACGAGCGTTAAACTCAAATTTTTAATTTACCATTATTATGCTGTTTCAAATTTATCAAATATGTCACCATTTTCACAGATGAGCAACAGTATAATGATTATAAATTTCAAAATTAATCAATGAGTACATTTTATTCGTATTCTTAGTTAAAATAAACGATACAAATGTATTTGCTTAACATTAATGCAGTTAATACAATGATACAACATGCTCAAGCAATGTTTAAATGGACGATCTTCTTCATAGAGCCATACATCTTTAAAAAATGCTTAATACTTTGTGAGGTGGGATATCTTACAGCACATAATAATTGGACTTAAAACATTTTTGAATGTTTACACTAATAGAGCTTTATATATTCGTGTGACTAGCCGTATTTTTTTTTTTTTTTTTTAGTTGTATTTTGTGAGAGCCATTCCATTCAAAGCAAGCAGGAATAAATGAATAGTGTCACATGACTAACACAGATTTCTCTTTGAAAAAAATATTGTAGATGCATATAAATATTCCAAAGGGCTTTAGTATGAAACTTTTTTTTCCTCCATCTACAGCCCTTTAATATTGTATACAAAATCAGTCATTAAAAAAAAAAATACTTGATTTGAAATAATGAAACCGTTCTAAAAGTATTAGATCTATTAGAGTTATTTTGTCTATAAAAAATGCGTATTTTTTTTTCTTTGATTTGAAAAAAGTAGTGTTTTTCCCTTCAAAAATGGCACTGATAGCAAAAGCAATTTAAAATTTTTATTTTTGCCGCACTAAGGCCAAAATGGCAACAGATAGAAATCATTAATGATATTTTTTTCACGCGCAGACGATCGTCGATTTTCAGTTAAAAATTAAATTCCGCTTTCTTTTAAAAGCCCGTATCTTTGTTCAGGGTGGAGATATCGATTAGTGGTTTTGAAAACTCTCGGAAGGAAGCTTTCCTAAAAGGTATTTTTTGCGTTCTTTCAAATGAAACCAAGACCGAGAAGATCTGATAAGTATTTCACTAAATAGAGCCATTTTGAAGTACTTTATTCGAAATTAGAACGGATCGGTACTTTTTTCCCACTCAAAAACTACCCTATGATTCTTCCCGAGTGCCCAAGTATCTCCCTGCCAAATTTCGTCCAGATCCGAAGTAAACTGTGGATTTGTATAAGATACACACACACACACACATAAACATACATATACTTTGTTTTATTTATGTGGATAGTTTATTTAAAAAATTTTGAAAAAATGTGGTGAAAAAACTGCATTTTTCCCGATTTTATGACTTTTTCCGGTATAAAATAAACCTTATTTCTACCCAAATAGAGATGGAAATCTTAAGCCTATATATGGAAGTCTCAAACCATGTTTTGTTATAATACATACATACATACAGCTTTGGCAACGTTGTATGCCAAAAAAGGAAAATTATATAGTTATAGTATTATAACAAATTTAACTTTAACATTTGCACACGATTCATATGTCAAAGAAATGTAATCAATATAGCTCAGAGGGAGATTTTTTGTTATTGCTATTATTTTGGTGCAACTGTGTAGTTCAAAAATCCGAGCTTAGTAAATTGGTTAAGCAGCACTAAATTTTGAAAAGAATAAGCTTATAATGAATAACGTCTAGCCGAATGTTATTGTTATCTTAAAACAACAGAACAAATGCGCATAAAGCTTAAAAGAACAAGCGCAATAGAGATTACATCAATACTCATAGTGTAATTTTAGTCATAAAACTTTGTTTCCATTTCGCCCAAGTTAAGACGTTTTATGACGTTTATCATCTAATAAAACACGTGAGTTACTCGCGCACATCTTTTTCTGCAAAGCAATGATAGCTGTATCAGTGTTTTTTTATCATTCAAAATCAGTTGTCGAAAGATCAAAATATTGTTTTAAGATTTGAAAAAAAAAAAAAAAAAAAAAAACACAAGAAAAAAGAAAAAAAACAGACAATCAGAAAGACACACAAACACACGAATTTTTTTTTAGATGTGTACCAAAGTGTAGTGAAAGTAAAATATGTGTGGGGAGGACTGACCAGATGAACAACTCTTTTTCTTGTTTTAACTTTTATATAATGTTTTGAAAGTTCTTTCTTAAATGAAGCTGCAGTGCAACTGCTTTCCATACGTTTTCAAAAAAGTGAACGAATAGAAAATGTTGCGTTTGTCCACTGGTTGGGGTTGTTCATTCACTAGTTGGTGCACTTATCTTTTTCATTACAAGTCCCCTCCCCGCAAAAAAAACCACAGAATCGTAAAAGTTCTCTTTTTTTAAAAACATTAATTAAAATGCTTCGACTATCGTATGCTAAATGCTAGTTTTTAACGATGCTAAAAATTAAAAAAAAAAAACAGCTCTTAAATATTCATTCACTGTTCAGTTTACATTACTTAATATTGTTTGATGTTAGCATTTATATTATGGTACAATTTTTAAACTAAAGTGATGATATTACTTTAGAAGTATGATTACAAGAAAACGATCATTACATAAAAATATTTCGAGTTCTGTATAAAATATTGAGATACTTAAGACATTCTCGGAGTTAGGTTTTCATAGTGCTTAAATTTTAATCTATGCTTAAATGTACAAGTTTCAAATTGAGGTATTGCTTTCACTTCAGACTTATTAACACCAACGATGTGCACAGACTATCAATCATATGAATTTAGACATAATTGCTATTAAGTATAAAAAAACTTAGTAGTTAACACGCACTTTCATGTCCCTAATTATATGTTTTATAATAGAAGTAATTTTATTTTAGATAAAATCACACTACGGGCTAATACTTTTCTGTATTCGAATTCCAGCCTGTAATCGAATAACTTACATGAAAATCGAATTGATTTCTGTTAACTTGTAAGTTGGTAACGTTTCAACGAGAAAATTCGAAGTTGGTTCTGATTTCGCTTTGTTGCAAGTTTTAACCTTAATTCATTGCTTTTATAAGTTAAGACTGCATAATATCAAAGCAATTTACAATAAGTTAAAGTACAATAGCGGGGTAAAGTAAATTGACAAAATATTTTATGTTTGCAGTGCCACTTATCTAGAAATATTTAAACTGTGTCCTCAAACATATACAGTTAAACCCGCTTAATGGAATAGCCGTTTTTCCAAGAAAAAAAATCCTAATAAGCGGGATATTCTATTATCCGGGATCAAAGTCATTTCAACGGTTTGGTATATTGCAAATGTATTATATAGAGCGGGATATTCTTTTAACCGATATTCTCTTAAGCGGGATCGACTGTAGTTGATTCCATTCAGAAAAAAAGAGCTATAGAGATCAGGTAAAAGTATTGCAATTCATTTTCAAAATTTAAGAGCCATTAATTTGAAAATGGAACAAAATAGGGAAATTTTGGCAGTAACCATTTTTGATTTTCCTCATTTTTTTATATGTCAAAGTAGGTTATGAGAAGTCAACATTCTGAAGTTTGTAGCCCTCCAAAAAATTTTATTCGCTCTGTGAAAATTCCCAAAATTTGATGTTTTGCAGTCTTTTTTTGGTAAAATGACTGAAAGACGCATTTCAGTGCGCTGTAGTTTTCTACAGAAACGCCACCCCAAGGTTATGTTTATATTTATTGATTGTACACTATACAGTGTCTAGTTATGAGGACCCCATAGTTACTTGGGTTGGGGTGTGTTGCTTTCTTTCGTTAAGGGGCAGCAAAGTATGAGTTTTAGTCCATTTTCACACTACTTTAAACTGCGTTATTTCCCCCTAAAAGCAACTCCCCGAAATTTTTTTCACACATACTGAAAATTTATACTATGAAGAGAATATGTGGTACGAAAATTGTTTAACATATCTTTGCTTTGCAGAGAAAAAGACTTAGACATTTATCAAATTTTCAAAATTTGTGGTTCTTTATCGCATTTAACTCAAAACAGCAATCCTAGAAAAAATAACTTTTATGATTTGAGGAACCTACAGATGTGCAGAATAACGCCAAAAAGAAAGTTGCGTGGGGTCTCGTCTAGTTTTCAAGAAAATTATTATTTTTTGTAGCTCATTTTAATGCCTTTTTCTCATAGTAAAATGTGTCCACCAAGTGGGTCAGATCTGCTGCAACTTTAAGTATATAGTAATGATGTATTTAAATTTGTATAGGGAAAGAGAAAAAGACGAAAAACACTTAATTTTGTCTAAATTTTTATAATTTTCAATTATTTAATTGCAATTAACTCAAAAAACGTAAAATCCTGAGAGAACTATTGAACGCACATATTACTACTCTTGAAATATTGGAAAAAGTAAATTCGGTAAGGTATCTTCAGATGTATTCTAGTGGGAGATGACCTCCCGAAAAATTTCATGATCGATAAATTTTGCTGACGATTCGGCAAATTTGGAAACAGTATTGCAACATTGAGATTTTTTAATGATACATTTTTCTCACGTGTGCTTGGTCGTATTTTGTAAAAAATTAAGTTCCAGTGCCCATGAGTATCTTATACTTCTCAAGAAGATGTTCTCAATTTGCCAAAGGAATTTCCTAATTTTTCCGAATGATAAAATACGATCAAGCCCACACGTTAAAAATAAATAAGTAGGACATTTCAATGTTGCAGTATTGTTTCCAAGGTTGCTGAATCTTCAGAAATGTTTCCCGAATATGAAATTTTTCTGGAGGTCACAGTGACCACCTTTGACTCCCCATTGGAGAATCTCTAAAAATACCTCACACTATTTACTTTTTCGAATATTTCTAGTCATTGCAAACTAGTAATATGTAAATTCAATAATTTCCTCAGTAACGATTTATAATTTGTTGATGTAATTGTAATAAGAAGATAAAAGTTCTCAAAATTCAGACACAATTAAGTGCTGTGATTCTTTTTCTTTCTCTATACACACATACATAAATTATTATCATATATTTTCAGTTTGAGCAGAGATGACCTACATACTGGACACATTTTACTTTGGAAAAACGTATTAAAATCTGCTCTTTTTTTCTTTAAAACTAAGAAGAGACCCCTGGCCGCTTTATTTTTACGTCGTTTTACACATATGCAGGTATCATATAATATAAAAAAATAATCATAACATGTAAAAAATGAATAAATAGGAAATCTCAATGTTGCAGTATTGTTTCCAACTTTGCCGAATCATTAGCAAAATTTTTCGAATACAAAATGTTTCGGGCGGTCAATGATACCTCATTCTAGAATACCTTTGAAAATTCCTTGCCGAATTTACTTTTTCCAATATTTAAAAGTTAGTAGCATTCAATAGTTCTCTCAGAATTTCACGTTTTTTGTGAAACTAAAAATTATAAAACTTTAGACACAATTGAGTGTTTTTAGTCTTTTTTCCTACTCTATACAAATTTAAATACACCTCTACTATGTACTGAAAGTTTCAGCAGATCTGACCTACTTGATGGACACATCTTACTATGGAAAAAAAACATTAAAATGAGCTACAAAAAAAAAAAAGGAATTATTTTCTTGAAAACTAGACGAGACCCCACGTAACTTTCTCTTTTCCGTTTTTCTACACATCTATAGGTTCCATAATTCATAAAAGCTGTTTTTTTCTAGGGTTGCTGTTTTGAGTTAAATGCGATCAAAAAATCAAATTTAGAAAATTTGATAAATATCTAAGTCTTTTTTTCATCAAAGCAATGAAATATTAAACAATTTTCGTACCACATATTCTTTTCATAGTATAAATTTTCAGTATATATTAAAAAAAATTCGCGAGGTTGCTTTTACGGGGAAATAACGCAGTTCAAAGTCGAGCGAAAGTGGACCAAAAACCATACTTTGCGGCCCCTTAACTAAAGAAAGCAACACACCCCAACCCAAATAGCTCTGCTAATAATTAAAATTTTTCCTGAAATTTTACAGTGAAAGTTACTGGCATTCATGCTGCCAGAAACTTTCACCGTAAAATCCAATTTTACTGTAAAATTTTACGGTAGAGAAAAGTAGAGTTAAAAAATGCAAGATGCAAGTAACTAGGATCGAACCCAAGACGCAGTTATCGCACTTTGCTTCCCTATCCACTGTACCGCAAAGCCCACACATGGCGAACAGAAATTGAATATTAGGTGCTTCGCTCAGTAAGTCACGTGGTTTATCAACTGACACTGTAATCGTTTCTTTTTTATGGTACAATTTACTGTAAATATTTTCGTTGCTGTAAATGCAACATTTTACAGTAATATTTACCATAAAAGTTTCCTGAATTTTGAACAGTTTGGGGTCCTCTTAACCAGACACTGTAGAATCAATAAATGTAAACATAACCTTGGGGTGGCGTTTCTGTAAAAAACTACAGCGCACTGAAATGCGTCTTTCAGCCGTTTTACCAAAAAAGAGCTGCAAAACATCAAACTTTGGGAATTTTTACTGAGCGAACAAAATGTTTTGGGTGGCTACAAACTTCAGAATGTCAATTCTCATGACCTACTTTGACATATAAAGAAATGAGGAAAATCAAAAATGGTCACTGCCACACCTTGTCTGAATTTCAAAATAATAGCTCTTAATACACATATTGTGATATAGTCTGTGGTTTATCAAAAATATTTTTTTGCATTAACATTTTGACTATTAATAGAGATTTACTGTTGTCCAGTGCAGTACACTCTTTGCTAATATTAGGAAGGTTTTTAACTTTAAATGGTTAATACGATTTGTCAAGTGATCTCGGGGCAAAGGGATATAATTTATGTCGTTTACTTATTCTTAACTTAATAAATCATTTACGTAGTCATTCATTAACTTATTTACATTTTTTCATTAATTAATTCTCTTGTTAAGTTATTCCTTCCCGATTTTAGTGACTTTTTTCTCATAATTTATTAATATGTGTACTGTTTCATTATTTTTTCATTATTTGATGAACAATATTTTTAATAATGAAAGAGAAAATATTGGAACATAAAATATTTTATTTTTCACCATCGTTCTTTGTAAGAGTTGATGAATAAAAAAGTGAAATAAAGTTGCTGGGAAAAACAGAGGTATAGAAAAGTGGTTATCCTCATGTGTCACCACTGACGTGTGACGTGGACATGAGAACCCATGAGAACACAAAGTAGCAAGTATAGTCATTAACTTTTTTGAACCATGGATCTTTTAGAACGAAACAAATAGGAAAACGTATACAAATATAAAAATAATTAATAAATTGAAGTAATAGACTTTGTTCTTTGTAAGCACAATTTCAATGGTATTTAAAGAAAAATCTTACAAACTGTGCTGCTGCGAGAAGTATTTCAATTATCTGTTATTACTTGCGGAAGAGTTATCAAAACAGGTACTTTTATACGAAATGAAATTCCACCGAAATGTAATAAGAATCTTTCGTCAAAACTTGTACAGTGACCTCTCACTTATACACCGCCTCATTTATGCGCTTTTTTCACTTATACGACGATTTTCAGTGGTCCCGGAACATTTCATAGTAAAATAATGATAATTTCATTTATTTATACGTCGCTCTAAAGATAAATATTTCCCTTATGCGCCGAATATTTCGTAAAATGCAAACAGTTAAACTTATTTTCCTAAAAAATGAGCATGTTTCTTCACTTTCCTCTTTAATCTTTCGCTTTTATTGCTCACAGAAGGCATTTTTTTCACATGAACTAGAGTTCGGAGAGGGATAATTATCTATTATGGATCGTTTGAAAGGGACCAGTTTGTGACTAGGTATGCTACAATTTTTGTTTTCTCCTTATCATTGTAGTTAGGTTACAGTAGTTGCCAAACCGTAGTAATATGACCATTTTCTATAGAAACATTCTTATTCATGCTCTCATTAGAACTTATATAGCATTTTAGACTTTTAAATAGGCTTGTTCACTTATGCGTCTCTCTCCCTTATGCGCCTTTTTCTGTTGGTCCCTTGGGCCGGCGCATAAGTGAGAGTTCACTATATTTATAAGTAAAATTCGTTTGAAAGAGAAATTGCTTTAAATATCGTTCACATTTCACTTACAATCGAGTTTGCATCTGAAAAATATTACGACTTAGCAATATGTATCAAAATTGTATACTCATTGTGTATATTTATTATCTGTGTTTTCTATTGTCAATGCATTTGAAGGGCCAGGGGGAAAAAAAAAGATGAAAGTGACCAAAAAGCGATTTCGAGAAAAACGAAGAACAAAGTTTGATTTCTCGCAACTCCCTTTGCAGCTAATAGAGTTTTCATGCACATTTCGGTCGATTCTCATCTTTTTTCCTCTTTGTGGTTCTACCAGATGATATTAATCCTTCATAGCCCCAAGATAGCGCTAATATCTCAACGAAAAAGTGACTTTCATCTTTTTCCCCCTGGCCCTTCATTTATGACGATGTTTTGAAAAATATATTCTACTATCTGAACAAATCAATAACACTATATTGTTCCATAATGAAGTGTTAAACTAAGAACAAACAATTATACAATAATTATACTTGAACGTATTTAAAATCAACATTATAAGTAAATTGTTCGCAAAAAATACTAATTTAAGTAAAATAGAAAACAACTTTTATAACTCATATTTTCTCTTTTGTGTCAAGTAAACATTTTATTCTAATTTGTTATTATTGTATATATATATATGTGTGTGTATTAATAAAATGCAAGACTCTGAAAATATATATTATTATACGAGTGGGACTATTATGCGTCTCATATGTGCGCATACATACGTGCCAAGTGTCCAAGGTTGTATTTGCATTAGTGTGAACAATTTACTTCAATTGTTTTCTTTTTTTTAAACTTTTTTATATAGATTTTAACTTGCTTATTATGTTTACCAAATAGTAGTGATGTGAAAACATTAAATCTATTAATGCCTAAGTTGCAAGACATTTTAAAATGTCTGACTATTGTCCACAGCTTGATATAATATTTCTAATAAATGTTTACTTTTATGAGTTTCAAATAGCTGCCCATGATAGTTTCTTCAAAAAGTAACCAACGAGCTATATATTAACTTTGCTTACACTCTAAAATGAATCGTAAAATTAAGGTTAAAATTTTCCAACTGGATTGGTTTTTCAAAACAGTAGAAGGTATTGTTATAACTTCCATTGTTAAACGTTTTAAACCGTTCTTTAATTTTCGCACTTGAAAACCGTTCAATTACAGAAGCTTATAGTATTTCCCAACTGTTTTGCACGAGTAATCCGATTTTTCACTTTGAAATCAATAATTATATGAGAAATGTTTTAGATTACTGGTAAGTGCAAAAAGCAAGCGTAAAGGCAAGTTTTACAGTAGTAATAGTAGTACTAGAAAACATTCACGATTGATCGGTCACCACTATATCCAAACATAACTACAAAATTCAAAATTCTTAGCTCATCCAGCAGTCAAATAGCTCATTTTTACATTAAAAATGGACAATGCTCGTCTTTTTAAAGTTAATGATTTTGCTGGTGTGCCATTTTTTTCTCTCTCTCGATAACATAGAGAATATTTGTCATAGCATATTTTCTTGATAACGGTAATTTTATAAAAAACTTACAGCAAAATCCACTGCTTTTAACCATTTGACTGCTTAATTTGCCAACTTTTTTAAACTTAAAAAAAAACTTTAAATTTATGTACTAAATTTACACATCCCACATCGGAAAATTACTCTTAGTATGTAATAACCAAGCAGCAAGATTCAGGAAAAAAGTTCTTTTGCTATCTGCTCCTCGAAATCGAATTTCCTTGGGAAAAAAATCGAGTTTCAAGCTTGAAACATGACTAGTGGAAAATCTAAATCCTTGGAGAACTGCATTACTGACATAGAAACGACGAAATAGTGTGATGAAGCTTTGAGTATACATGAACATATGCACGGAGAAATCATTGGGAAAAGCAAATTTTGCTACATTTACTGAAATATCGGTATAAGCACACCGAGGGGTTAATTATGTGTGTGTGGTAAACATTTATGCTCACAAACATTGTGAGTAGAGCTATGTTTCAAAGTAAGAGCACTCACGAATAATATATGCATGTAAAAGGAATTAAAAGACAAATACCTGTAAAACGTTTTTTCGAAATATTTTCAGTTTGGGAAAGTTCTTTTCTTTTTTTTTTTTCAAATGGCACCGTTCAGTAAAGCTGTTTGGAGAACAATCTGCTTTACGATACAAATCACCTAAAAAAAAAAACTTAGAATGAAAAATTAAGACAATATTTATATTTTCTTGGAACATGAGTGCAGTTTTGCATGATATATACATTCTGACACATACTTTTTAGAAAAATACTTCAACTAAATTTACCAATAATAATTTAAAACAGAAGAAATCAGGGATGCCAAATTTCCTTAGGGGCGATGGCACACCCCCTGAAATGCTACGAAAACCCTCCCCCCAAGAGTGAGATCCCGCAATACATGACCAAAAACTGATAGTTCACCCAAATCATAAAGATTTCATTTTGAAAATTTTATTCTTTCCACTTAAATAAAGAAAAAAGAATGTATTAAATTAAACTAAATTAAATTAAATTAAAACAATTAAGAAAGAGAAAAAACAGGAATTGTGTAATCTACAAGTTAAATTCGCATGCGTTTTTTTTATTTCATTTTGTAAAAGATTCAAAGAAGGTCCAATTGAGTCAAAAAATAAACACATATCATACATTAACTCATCAACATTCAAAACCGCTCTTTAATCACACTTTTGAAATTGAAAATAATTGCAACAACATTTTACAGATCGCACTCAGATTTTGAAAACGTAGAAGAACGATAAATGATAATTTCGAGCTTGCCACCTTTCGACCACGAACTCGGCCTATGCATTTTATGATCTCAGGTTGTTCATACATTCTGTATAATTCGAAGCAAGATCTTCCTCTGAAAATAGTTTTCATTTACACCCATCAAGAATTCTTTCAAAAGTTGCCATTTTGTTTTCTCACAATAAAGTTATTGAATAAGTCTCAGAAGCACATGCCAGCGAGTCTGCTTCAAGTTTCTGATATGTGTTTTCCCTGGAAAAAATTAGTGTATCCCAGTCTATAGTCAGACTTATTTGCTGAAACCTGAATCCTGTTACACTGCAAACAATGAACTGTTGTTTTTACAGATTAGGTTCCAATTTAACACGTGCAATGCTGACCTCTTGACAATGGTAACCACCATCGGGCTGAAAAAATTCTTGTTGTCTAACTTACCAATTCCACTCCATTTTTAATGTACATAAAGGGAAAAAATTAAAAATTGTTTTTTAAATATTCAATTTTGAAAATTTAAAGTTCTCCCCCAAGAGGACAGCCGCCCGCTACGTGAACATGTTGCCGTCCTTCTAAGAGGTCATGCGCTCCCAACGTGCTAAAACTGTAAAATGCACAGTTATTAACTGTAAAACTAGCAATTTTAATTTCTTGCTGTAAAGTTAGAAATTTTACATTTTATTGCCGTAAAATTTAGCTGTATTATAGTGTACAAAATAACAGTATAATACTGGCAGCAGAGGTTCCAGTTTAAATCCGTTAAATGCACGGTAATAAACTGTAAAATTAGTTTATTATTGTAAAATTAACAGTTTTACAGTTTAAGTACTGCAAAATGACCAATTTGACAATTCATTACTGTAAATTAGCACTTTTTACAGTTTATTACTATAAAATCAGCTGTATTACACTGTAAAAACAGAATTCATTTTTTATAGTGTATCAAACCTGAATCCTCCAATGAGCAAAATGCCTATGTTGAGCAAAATTCATGCAAAAACTTTCATGATTTATATAAACTACATGATGTGTAATTTTACGAAAGCTTTATCAGATAATCTATTCAAGAACTATGGAGTAAGAATTCCAAACACACACACACACACACACACACACACACACACACACACACACACACACACACACACACACACACACACACACACACACACACACACACATTTTATTAGTGCTCATGTGAACACAGTGGCGTATTCAGGAATTGATTTTGGGGGGTGCACATCGAACATCGACACTGTGATGAGAAAGGAAAAAAAATCAAAAAATATGGTGAAACTTTAAAAACGCAGTATTTCGATTTAATTTTCTCTATTGAACGTTGCTCAAAGATTGTTCTTTTTTTTTCCTTCCACAAAAATGAATATCATGCAAGAGCAATAAGGCGTGGGTACATCGCTCATTTTCCTCTTACATTTCCACAATTACAGAATAACAATTAGTTTTGCTTCTTATTGTCGAAAAAAGAAAATAATATAACAAAATTTCAGTGTCCATAAAGTATTTTTCATTGAAAAAACCTGAAAAATATTTACACGAAGGTTACATGTTCTTTCAAAATTAGATGACACCATTTTTTATAGTCTTACAAAATCTTTGGGGTGCATTGGTCCCTTGGCACCGCCCCTGGATACGCCACTGTGTGAACAACGAACCATTTGCCTTTGCACCTTCAATACAGTTGAAAAAATTTAAAGTTGTAAAGTAAGAATTACGAATGAAGTTCCATTCTCATATTTATGACATACATGGAATTCTTCTTCTTAAAAAAATGATTGTATTGATTCTTTCCCTTGCACTCACTGTGAAAAATGAATGTTGTTTTTACAGTATAATACAGCTAATTTTATAGTTATATACTGTGAAAATTGCTAGTTTTACAGTAATAAACTAAAATTTCTATTTTTACAGTACTAAACTGTAAAATCGTTAATTTTACAGTAATAAACTGCAAAATTGCTATTTTAATAGTTTATTACCGTGCATTTTAGTTTTAAACTGCAACCTCTGCTGCCAGTGTTATACTGTTGTTTTTACTGTATAATACAGCCAAATTTTAAGGCAATAAACTGTAAAATTTCGATTTTTAGAGTAGGAAACTGTAAAATTGCTAGTTTTTCAGTTTATTACTGTGCATTTTACAGTTTTAAATTGGAACCTCGGCTGCCAGTATTATACTGTAAAAACAACATCTCATTTTTTGCAGTGCTGAAGAAGTGACTTTTTTCTAACTCCAAAATTGCCTCTTTTAATGCATAATTTTGCCTCAAAAATCTGAATATACTTATTGCTATGCGCTAATGTTTTATTCCCATTATTTTAATAATACTTTTGATTTAAACACTAAGTAAACATCAGTTACAAACTGCTAAGTATCACCAATGAAAGGCCAAACAAGATTGTTCATTTGCATTCATGTATTTAAAAATTCATTTGCGGGTTTACTTAAAAAACCAAAATAGTTCTGCATTGAGATTACAAAATATATAAATAAAAATGTGATCAAAAATATCTGCATCATTGAAAATATGACCATTTCTACGTAAAAAAAATGGCACCCGCTTTGGTGAATGCATGCTATTGGTACATCAAGAATATCCTTTGAAGCACCCAATGGCATGCAGGCTCTGGAAAACATTTCAAATTTTCCAAAGTCGGGGAGAAATAAATAGCTCTTGTAGCCTCTTATTGGCTGCATTTTTCCCGCGGCACACACCTTGACATTTTTTTCCTTTCAAAGATAGCATTCGCTAGGGTCGGAACGTGAGCGACATGTGAAACGTGTAAAATACAAGTTACCATGAGGTCTTTCTTGTAGATGTTTATGATGATATATGGTTTAGCTTGTTCTGGGACACCCATTGGGCTTTTAAAACCTTAATACGCTTCAGAGGCCTTTTTATGCCGTTAAGAATAGCGAACGTGTAGAAAAATATCCATTACAATACGAAATATTTGCATGCGAAGGAATGGGAATTCGTTCCGTGAATAAATGTTTCGAATATGATAAATAAAGTGATTTTACGAAAAAGATCCTCAAATGGTGGATTATTTATAGTACATTGTATATAGTGGAGTACCTAGGGGCTGGCAGGAGAGGCTCTTGCCACGGGCGTAGCAGCCAGGGCACCGACATTTCGACCGATAAAAAAAAAATATTAAGGGGAAAAAAATGTTGAAAAAAAAATTTCATATGTTGGTAGAAAAATAGTAAAGAAAGAGAAAAAAACTCATGCAAGCAAAAGCTAGACATAGAAATGAAACAATCATAATTCTCAAAAAAAAAAAAAAAAAAGTTTAGTAACGACTTGAAACTATTAATGCTTCTATAAAATTTATGTGAAATGATGGGGAGAGGCAGAGCGGGCCATCCCAGCACTAATATTTCTGGGGATGGGGAAAATTCCCCATTTGTCTAATGAAGTTGTGGTTTTAACTAATGATGAAAAAATGAGCAAGCACACATACCATCTAATGAGAGGGAAAAGTGGTCATCATTAAAAACATTTTCAAAATGAATATCGAAGTTGCAATACTGTCTATTGAATTTTGCGAACAAGGAATTTTTCGGGAGGTCACAGTAACCTCTCGTTACCTCACATATTGAAGGCCCTGTTGGTGGGGGCGGAATTTCTTGAATTTGACACGGACGCTGGACCCCATAGGTGCGCTACTGATTTTATAGAATGGTAAATTTATTACAAATCTTTAAAAAATCTAAGAGGACACTGAAGGCATACCTTTGTGCTTCATTCAGGGACCAATCAAGATGCCCAGGTCCTGATAAAAATTAGTGTCCTTAGATTGGTAAAATATGAAAATTAAAAGTAAAAGCACATTAATTTATCACATCATAACAATTCCAATTGTCATAATGTGAAACGTGCTGAAAGCAAAAAAAAAAAAGGTGGGGGCAGGGAGAGAAGCACACGCTATTCTGTAGGTCCTAAAATTGTAGCGGCCACATTACAGATCCTTGGACCTATGGATTCATCAGGCCTTGCGTTCATTTAAGTTGCATAGAGTGATACAGTGACAACAGTGATAACAAAAATAAAAGGAGTTACAGTTTCCCCACAAGATAAAATGTGGTAGTGGCTAGTCTGTATATGGCATTGCCAAACATGTTAATTAATATATGGCACGCTTTTCTTGATTTTCAGTACTTGAATTATAGAAAAAATCCCACTTGTCCTACACTGTAAAAAATCAATGTTGTTTTTATCGTATAATATGGCTAATTTTATTGAAATGAACTGTAAAAAATGCTAGTTTTACAGTAATAAACTACAAAATTCCTAATTTTTAAGTAATAAACAGTAAATTGCTAATTTTACAGTAATAAACTGCAAAATTGCTAATTTTACAGTTTATTACTGTTTATTTTACAGTTTAAAACTGGAACCTCTGTTGACAGTATTATACTGTAAAAACAACAGCTTATTTTTTGCAGTGTACTGTATCTTATTTCCCACTGTGCCCCGATCTCCCGTATGGCACAAAATACAATCGCAAAAAACTGAAGACCGACTTCCTCTTTTATAGAAGAAAGATTTAAGTTTTCAGTTTTTTACTCGACTATACCAAAAACATTTCGAGTTAAATGATACACGAAGAAAAAAAAATACAATAACATGTTAAACTATTCATATACTTTAATATATTATTGTAAAAACAACACAATGTGACAACATGTTGGAAAGAAAATATTTTGCCAGAAAAGCGGTACTCAAGTATTCTCCGGCGCTCCTGATGTATATACAGCGTAACTCTGTTATAACGTCATCCAAGGGGCAGGATATTCACGACGCTATAGCCCAGCGACGTTATAGAATGCAATTATTTTTATGAGTGAACGAAGAGTGAAATATATCGAAGTTATAGCAGTTGTCACTATAACAATGTTCAGTGTTTATCTCGAAAACCTCTCTTTTAGTCCAAAGTTCCCTGCATTAATAACGAAAATGCAATATTTTTTCCCCATGTTTATCTCGAATGAATCTTCATGAAAACCTCCATACCACGAATTCTGATTACACTATGATTTTTAGTTTGATCCCTACACTGCAAAAAATGAACTTTTGTTTTTACAGTATAATACTGGCAGCTGAGGTACTAATTTAAAACTATAAAATACACAGTAATAAAACTAGCAATTTTACATTTTCTAACACTAAAGTTAGCAATTCTGCATCTTATTTACCGTAAAATTTAGATGTATAATACTGTAAAAACAGCAGCATAATACTGGCAGCAGGGTTTCCAGTTTAAAACTGTAAATGCACGGTAATAAACTGTAAGATTAGCAGTTTTACAGTTTAGTACTGTAAAATAAAAAAATTTAGTTTATTACTGCAAAATTAGCAATTTTTACAGTTTATTATTATAAAATTATCTGTAGTATACTGTAAAAACAAAATTTATTTTTTAGTGTAGTGATTTTTAGCAATAATAGAACTTAGGGACAAAAAGAATTTGTCCTCCATCATATAGTGTTCACACTTAACCTTTGAAAAATTATATGTACAAGGAGCGTTTTCTAGGAATTCTATCCAGTTGGAAACTGAGAGTTAGGAGGCATTGTAAAACAGTGACAAATCTTTACTTTCGAGGCATGCAGACCAGTTATTTAGTTGTATTTGTTCTCTGGGTTTCTGTCCTTCTAATCGTTATATTGTTTCGATTGAAGAAAAGTAAAAATCTCAACATTTTGGACCGACAATGATAAGGAAATAATTTTCCCCTTAAAGATATCATAAACTTGCTTTCGATACAGTCATTAAAAATGAAAAACGTGTAATCGGAGCCTGTCGTACCGTAAAATGTTGAACAATATCAATACAAAATAATATGTTAACTATGACTTCGTTCCAGTAGTTTATTTTTATAACTTTTATTAAAGCTTCTGTACCTTGAAAGCTCCTTATCTCATTTTTTTTCTGTCCCGTGAAATTCGAGATAGACAGGTTCGACTGGTTTGTGACTATGCTACATAATACAGCTGCGACATCGATATCGATGTTTTGGAAACATCGATGTTTTTACCATCGATGTTTGAGGGTCGATGTTTTTCCAACATCGATGTTTTGGGTTCGATGTTGTTTTCGATGTCGATGTTTTATATTCCAGCAAAGAAAGCCAAAGAAAAATATATGATAAGCATACTTTTTAAAAATTTTCATCTTTAATCAGAATTATAATATTAACCCCATTGTAAAAAAAAATTCTATGATTATTATAGATGTTTTGCTCTCGATGTTTCTATAAAATATCTCTAATTTGCTAACTGGAAAAGAAAGTAAAAAAGAAAAAACTAACGATGATATAATGTCAATGATTTTCAAACATCGTTGTTATGCATTTGATTTTTTTTTTTTTTTGACGATGTTTTACATTTCAGCAAAAAAAAAAAAAGTTTTATAAAAATATGCGACAAAAAATAAATAAATAAATAATACACAGATTATGTAATAAAAAATAAAAAATACACAGTTTTTCAACAGTTGTAACATAGATCTCACAGAAAAAAGTTTTCTTAATTGACATCGATATCTTACGGTTGATGTTGTTCCAGGAGACAAAAAATTTGAGAGATATAAAGAGGCGCTTGTAATGTAGAGCAGCGGTTCCCAACCGGTGGTTCGCGAACCCCCAGGGGTTCGCGAGGTGCCTGAAGGGGGTTCGCCAAATTTATATTGCAATGGCGGAGTTTTAAATATTTTCGTAAATAATAAAGAAATATTCAATTTACATACATAGTTATTGCTCTTTTAAAATGTGAAAACAAGTCGGATTTTTCCATCTCTATCTGGCTCAAAAAAAAGTCTCTAAAAATATTTCAGTGGTTTAAATAACCATGATAAAATACAATTTTCTTTTTCCTTCTATAACACGACAAAAAGAAATATCCCTCTGACTAAATGTTCAAGTGGGGGCATGCAGAATCGTTGAATTAGCTGTGGCGGGGGTAGCGACAGCCTTGAAAAGGCGCCATCAAGAGGTTTCATGAAGAATATGCATTTGCAAGTAAAAAAAAAAAAGAAAGAATAGTCAAGCAATACAAAATTGGCGGATCTTGAACCTTGTGGATTATATGACAGCAAAAGGCTCAAAATTGGAAATTTATTACTGGATTTTACTCAGTTCTCTTTTTTTTTTTTGTAAATATATAATGTTAGTTTTTAAGATAAGAGTCGCATCAATAGACTCATGTACAAAAAGGATTTTCCTCATTCACATATCTGAAAAATAAATACCGAAATAGACTAAATGCAGAGCCTGATCTGAGACTGAGACTTTCAAACATCGAACCCAACTATCAACTTCTTTGTTCCCTCAAGCAGCCACAAATATCCCATTTTTCTTCAAAATCAAGGTATGTTTTAAGAACTAATTTATTTTTTTGAATAACTTGTTTATTATTTTTCTTGTGTCTGCAGTTTCAATTTATTAATGTCTCTATTTATCGGTGTTTAAAATAATATTTTTGCATATCGCAATCAACTGCTATGAAAAGGAAAAACAAATTTAGTGTTTTTTTTATTGTATTCTTACATGTGACTTATTTTAAGATTAGGGGGTTCGCGAAATTTTCCCGATGTTACAAGGGGTTCGCAAAGAGAAAAAAGTTGGGAACCGTTGATGTAGAGTAACTGAATAACTAAACATTCAAATGTGTAAGCAATTAAAAAAAAAGATCGATGTTTTGAAACATCGATGTTTGAAAACATCGATGTTTTTTGGTCGATGTATCAATACCATCGATGATCGATGTCCTTATTTTCCAACATCGATGTCTTGAAACATCGATGTTTTGCCTTCGATGTCGCACCCCTACTACGTAAGTGAGTTCGAGGTCTTCTATATCAAAAATTAGTATGTCGCTTTAGGCAAGATGTAGGTAAACAAAATTAAATACACAAACAGAGCAACTCAAAAAATCTCTTAGACGTAATATTATTGAAAATTAACATATCTTTCTTAACATAACATCATAACATCTTTCTAAATTGCTTTCTGAAACTAAAAAAGCTACAGAAAAGTTTTCCTTCTAATAAGTTATTAATGTTCAATTAACGAATTTCGTGTAATGCGATGCATATTAGTCTGTTGGGAAGCTCCTGCCTAACTCGTTCCAACGTTCTGATAACATAACACTTGCAACGCTATCCATAGATAGCTGCAGTGATGCGTTCATGCAATTCAAACCTTGTTGTTTGAAGTGGTGGTAGAAGCGTCGAACTTTCCACGTTCGAATAAGCTTGGAACTGTCTCACAGCTACCTGATGTGTGTCATGTTTCACGTGATTTTGTTTTTTCATTTAACGGTATTTTCATTAACATTTAGTTTTCTTGTTTACATTATCAATTTCAAACATCGAATATTTTTGAAGGACAATAAATATTCATTGAAAATGAATATAAAAACGTGCTGAAGAAAGCTTTTTGATTTGCTATATGAGTGTCTAGTTTTGTTTACCTTCATCTTACATGACGCCATATATGTTATTTTTTAAAATCAGAGAAGCCATTTTAAATTTACTAAAATTTTCCATACATACTAGTTTGAGACTCCCAGTCCCCTTTTTTAGGACAGCTGAAATTTATTTAAAGTGTCGTTCTTGTAGAATTTTGAGAAAGTATTGCAAACGTACTCGCTGTTTTGAGACTAAAACAAAACCATGTTCCATTAGGATCTTATTTTTATGAAATTCCATAGCAACCATAGAAAAAACACATTATACCCTCATTTTGTGATGATGAAAAGTAAGTACAGTCTCAATTATAGTAACTTGAGCCATGCCGCTTAATTTTGCGCCACTGCAACATTTTATTTTTTCAATTACACACAAATTAAATGAGATGAATAGCGAAATGTGTGTGCGTGCTCTTTTAGAGGGGATGGATTCTTTTCTTTTGAGTCAGATGACCTTAAACCTTGAGAAGACCAACAAAGACTTTTTAAAATATTTATTTGACAACGTTTCTTGCAGGAAAAGCAAATTATAGGGGATTTAATTAAGAGCCAGATGAGGCCTCTTTTTAACCTTCCCCAAATATCTATTGTTTTGCATCAAAAGTTTGGGCAAATAAATCAAACCCACCAAGTTTTCCCTGTACCATACTCAACAACCATACTGACAAAGTTTAATATCTAAATCATTGCCCCGATGCAGAGCTTAGACTATTTAGAAATCAAATATTGAAAGATTTTAGGTCATTAAAATTAATCCAGACATACATTTCTTTTTGTGTGTGCGTTCCTTAAAAATTAATTTCACCAGAAAATCAGTCTCTTAAATCCTGGTAAACATTAGAGCTGTGTCAATGTAAATTTAATATAGACGTGGCATGTTATTTTAATATTCATCATTTGAGGAAAAAAAATTTCATTGCTGCAACCAGTTTTTTTTTTAGGAGTTAGTTTTTGTGAAATACATTTACTAATCTATCATTAAATAAAGGTGAGACACTTGTAATACGAATGGGGAGTCATAGGGAGTAGAAATGATGCCTATGTTAGCCTCGAGTTGCCATTGTGATGAGTTACATATTATGCAAACGATCTCTAAATAGAAGGCTGTCTAGAAAGTTTGAAATAAGAAAATAAAGTTAAAAATCTATCGCTATAGGTAAATAAGACATTGGCGTTCATTTTATCAAAACAGGCAATCCCTATTGATGCTATAGATAAAAATCTGAGATTTAATTCCAACATATATACTTCTTTTACAATGTAAAGTTCGGAGAGTTTTAACACTTTACTAGTGAGATGAGACGTTTTTAAACCAGAAAAATAAAACTTATGAATTTTCTGCACAACTAAAAAGAAAAAACAGTATTTGAGAAAATTAAGTGTTTGTACGCAGTATTTCTTCGAACAGTAAGCACAAAACATTTAAGTTAAGGCTTGTCGTTAAGTAAGTCTAAGATTCGATTCCAGAATATTAAATCACTTTGCAGTGTAAACGTAGCAGTTTTAATTCTTTATGCCCTGACGGTCTTCCCCCCTCCAGAAGTACCGCTTGCTTATATTAATTTAGTGTTATGAACCCAATATGACTGGAATCCTGCTGGTTAAAGTACCATTCCTTGCACTTTGCTGAGAGACCAGGAGTTGGTGTCAGGGATAGGAAACAGTTTTCTTAGCGGCTAGTACCTGCTCTAGGGCCTAAGCCCTAGTGATTGTCAAAACATTTATATCTGTACGTATGCAATTTGATGCATTTTCAACTAAGAAAAAAAAAACCCGTAAAAATTCATTTACAAATTAGTTCAGATCATAAAGGGCTAAATGACTGAAAAATATAATGTGCTTTCGTCTACTTCTTACTCACAGCAGAAATGACATTGAGATAAAACACTTTTGACACAAGATTCATGCTGGCGATTTCAATCAAAAGGATAATTATACAAAATACTGAAACAAACTTACCAGATTCTTAACAACCGGACCATAAAATCAATAAAGGGAAGCCCGCGAGAAGTCTTAACATAATAAAACATGGAATAGCACCGATTTCCTCAGAAATAGGAAATGGCCAATGTTCTATTAGCAGAAGCAACCGAATAGGTTACAGCATACCACGTGTCCATTTTGCAGGCATCAGCTCGGGCTGTCATTTTTGAATCCATGTGCAATTTGGTTCAATTTTTACGACCTTCTCTGAAGGTTCCTATGCAATTCACGTGCTTTAACGGTCGCCGCACGTTTTAGTTGGACATTTTGACAGCTTCCTGTGTTTCTGCCGGGCAGCCTGAACCTTTCTGACTGCTTTACTACCAGCTCGGTGCAAGCCACACTGTGATGCTGCGGCATTGAAAAAAATATTCAATAGTAGAAGTTGGTTTCCTTGCTCAAGCTATAAAAGACCGCTTCTGGACAGAAAAGTCTTGTTCTTGCGCGCGATGAGGTAAAGGAAAACATATCCGTCCGCAGTGGCGCTGGGTTTTGGAAATCAGTGGGGGAGCTCAAGAACAAATGAAGCGGGAGAAGGGGGTGGAAAGAAGGGTTCAATTCCGAAATGTTACAATATGAAAATGAGCTTCATATATTTCTTAACCAAAAGTACTTCATGAAAACGACCAGATGTTTTTATAATAAGAGTTTTATTTTCTTTATTTCTTGTCGATGTCTTAGTAATGAGTGCAAAAAAAGGGGGGGGGGGTGGAGAAAATTCCGCACAAAAGTTTCATCATTGGTTAATGAAAGCGCTTATATACGAACCACCAAAGTATAGACTGCAAATTTAAAAGTAAAATAGGGTTAAAATTTTGCAACTTAGAAGATTTGTCAACACAGAATACTAGAATCAAAACATCCGTTTAATTTTTAGCATAAGTTAGTTCAATAAAAATTCGATAAACTTTTATGGTAAATATTACAGTACAATGTAGTGTTTTCAGTACAGAATGTTTTACAGTGCATTTTCACAGATGATGAAGATGTAGATTAATTGTTCTGTAAATCGACCAAGTTGACGAATAATGCAGTAAGATTTATTGGCTACTGTTCATACGCTTTATGCAGATTTTTGTCACTGACAACAAGCAGCCACCCAGATCATGCTTTTTTCTTCTAGTTGGAGTATCACCTGCCATGAAACGCGTAACCTAGTTCTTCGTTGTACCGTCCCTCCCCATCGAACTGAGACTCTTTACATCATTAACGTTTTAAGAACAAATGACACAAATTGCTTTTTCTTTTTTTAGTGACAGCAGCAACAGTGCAAGAAATAATTCTAGCGCGGAACGATCATCACTACTTTATTTTACCCCGTATGGCCTATGCAGGAATTTAATCACTCACGTTTAATTACTTTACCAGTAAAACCTCTATAATCCGCCACCCCTTCGTTCCTTGAAATGTTGGCCGATCAGAGGGGGTAACTGCTTTAAAGGGTTTGCATTGCAATTTGGAGATAATTTCTAGGACACTCAAAATAAACATGTCAAACACATTTTTTTCAATTTAAAATGAAGCTTGCTACTTTTTTAGGGAACTTCAAGGGATCTTTAAAAGCAATTTTATCACAACAGTTGTTTGTCTTAATGTACAAAGTAATCACAGTCCCAAATGAATTGTTGCAGCAACATCGCAGTGAAGTCCCATTAAACATATCAGAATTGTGTCGAAGCGTGACTTCAATCACTTTTTAACCGTGTACATTATGATTCGCAATGACGTCCATGTAATTTTTAGCGTTGTCTCAGTCACTGTCAACAACAATCAATGTATTGCTGAGCGAAGATCTTATACGAGCTTTTTCAAAACGCTCTGAATTTCTAGTTTCTTAAAATATTTCTAACTAGAAAGGCTTTTCTATAGCAATTGATTGTCACAAAAAACGCAACATTCATAACTCCTTTTTAAGCTCACAAACTTAAAAACTGAATTTCCAGATTTCAGCTCATACATCTCATGGAAGAACCAAAAATACAAACCACATTCGGAAAGAAAAGAATACGGGAAATAAAAAGGGGGAGCTTTCATGAAAGGCATAAACACACCATTCCGAAAAGGATTTCTTTATTTGGCCATGTGTTGATTGTCACGAGTAACATTTCAGCGGTTTCTTTTCAAGTGACCGCAAGACACACAAACGGTTTGTAGTTGCACGAGATTTATTACCACGAGTACTGGAGGTCCTACCGCTTTAAACTTCAGTTTCTTGATTTATATCGGGATTCACAATTTTACAAGCTTTAAAAGCAGAGAACAGAGTCGGTTCCTGTATACTGAGCTGCAAATGATTCAATTGCTTATAGGTTGAGTGGTCTGGGGCTATTCTGAAGGCTTTGATACACAGAGCACTTAGTGATAAATAGAGTTTAAGGTTTGAGGGGTCATAAAGAGAACCTTTAAGTGCGGAACTGGTAAAGGAAGTTCACTACTTTGCGCTTTTCTATCAAAAAATGTATACATGCAAGATTGCATAAGGGCCCGTTCATGTGCAACGTGTGCTAGATTTCAGTGTAGCTTCAACGCACGTTAGCAAAATAGCATGCGATCTGTTGTAGGATGGTCAGTGGTTAAAAATTGCTGTAGAAGTTTCACCAGGACAAACTGATTTAAGCATTTGATCTCGAAGGTGGCGGGACTTGGAGAAAACATCATAACTCCGTGGAACTAGAAAACAGGAAAAGCTTTGGAAGGAAAAGATGGTTTAATTATGTAATTGATGTTCAATGACACTTCAGAGACGTGAAAGGGTCTGTAACGGCCCTTTAAATGAGCGACATCTCGAAGATGCTAGTCTCTGATAGCTCTTGAGACTAGTGGTGTAGAGAGACATTTTTCATGGGGGTGTCATTGTAAAATTTTGGCAAAGGAAGGTCGAAAAACGTGATTTAAGGTTTTTATATGGATGTTCATACATATAATTTTCTTACTTCTTGGACGCTTTATGACCCCCCCCCCCCCTCTTGGCTGTACCACTCTTTGAGACGAATGCTGTCTGCGATTGTAAACAATTGAATAACGTCTCGTCTAACATTAAAGTCTACAATGGCACACGAAATGAATGAGGTCTCGAAGGCATCAGTTTATAATGGCATATGAAACGAATGAAATCAGCCAGATGTCATAGTATATTCGAGTTGGGCGGCTGACAAAATTGCAGTCCTACATGAAATTTTCAAAATAATAATAATAATAATAACAATTTAAAGTATATTTACAAAAACACAAAAAAAAAAAATTTGGCAAACACATCATGAGAAAAACTTTCCCGAGTGAAAATTAGCTAAGCATAAATGTGTGTGCATGTGAAAGGAAGGAAGAAAAAGGAAAACTATTTTAATCTTACATTCAGGCATTATTCATTTTTGCATTCAGTGCAGTTTCCAAGAGGGAGAATCCTACATAACCCCTTAGTGATGTAATAATTAAAAATAATTTTCGAAAGAAAGCATTCGTAATGCTGAAAAATGAGCAAAAAATTATCAAATGAATAAGGAAAAAAATTGAATTCTGACATCTTGAATTGAAATTAGGTTTTTCGCAATGACGAATTGCGATAGGGATGTATGTGTGAGAGTGCAGGCGATCATGTGTGTGTGTGTGTGTGTGTGTGTGTGTGTGTGTGTTTGTGTGTGTTGGCGTGTGTGTGGGAGGGGTCATGTGTGATAGGGGGTCGTGTGTGTGTATTCAAGGCATGGACGCCACCACTTGAAGGAGTAGGGGCTGGTGCCAGTTCCAAGAGGTGGCGCAGTGGGAACGACATGTTGCATACTCTGGGGCCAATCTGAAAGACGGACTGCACTACTTCTGAGGTCAAAATGAAAACAAACAGAGAGTTGTCATTGCTCACAAGTTTCGTTTCCCTTATAAAAGTTATAAATAAAAGAAGAAGAGAAAATCTTAAAATATTATCCAGACATATCTGAGACTCTTGTATTATCAAAATGAACCAAATAAAGCTAAGTAAGCAAAGGTATGTTTCACATATTTTTAGCAAAAATCACAGCACATTATACAAAATCATAGAAAACCCCAGTTTTAAAAGAACAGATAAAAAAACAAGAGAGCTTCACAGAGCCGCTGACACATTAATATTTTTTATAAACCTTTTTCTTGTCATAAAAATCACAACGAAGTGGCGAAAAATATATGGGGCTACGAGAATGTTTGAAATAGAAGAAAAAATTGAAGAAAAAAAGAAAATTTGAAATTTAAATAAATGTAAGTGACACCAGTTGCTCTAAACCTTCAAAGGTAAAAAACGAAATGAAACAAAATTTTATCAAGAGATCCAGATGTCATGATATAAAAAAGAAAATAAAGGGATGAGAGTGATTTAAGGTATCATTGCAAAATACCACCTGCGTCAAAATGTTAAAAGTGTTTATTAGAGCCGGAGACATTTGTTGTTTAAACAAAAAAGTATGAGGGAGAAAATAAAAAAAAAATTGTTTCTGAAAACCAAATCAGTCAAATGCTTTTGGAAAGGAAATGCATTTCTTCCGACAAGAGTCCTTACGAAAAAGGTAGACAAAAATAACGTTTTTAAGCTTCATTTTCAGGGGAAACCCAATTTCTTTCCCCAATGTCCAAGTTGCACTTTTAAGGCCTAAATTTCGAAAATTTTCGGAGGGAAGCGACTTGAACCATCCTCCACTAACATTGTCTAAAACAGCGTTTCTGGAACTTTGACTTCGAAAAGTACCAGGGTTAGTTCCGGAACCCCATTCTTTACTCTAAAGTTTCCAAATATCCGAGAAACATTCAGAAAACAACCATAAAAGTACAGTGCAAGACCAGAGGGTCTTATATTGTACTTTTGGAGCTTTAATTTCTTTAAAAATTACCAACTGAGTATTTAAAATTCTCCAAAAATTGCCTCCGACAACGTTTTTATAATTTTGATTTTGGAAAATTTTCCAGGGAGGTCCAGAGCCTCCCCTTACCCTAACATCACCAAAATTCATCCATAATTGCATTTTTTAAACCAGTTTCAAAAAATTGCTTAGAAAAAGTCACTGACTCCCCCCCCCCCCCAACACATACACATCATTGTCGAAGATTGCCTAAAAGTGTGCTTTTGGAATTTCTACCTAAATAAAACGCGAATCCAATTTCAAACGCAGCCCTCCCTTATCCGAAATTTTTTGTCTGACTTGGGAAAAGCATTTTTGTGAATTTTGACGTTTAGAGGGCCCAGGGCCGCGCCGTGCCAATGTGCAAAGCCTTGCGGCGCACGGGGGCGCCAGAGCCTAAAAGGCGATGAGCTCTATAGACCAAAAAAGCTCCAAACAGAAAAAAAAATTAAATAAAAAATCCAATTAAAAAAAATTTAACTCTTCATTAAAACGAACTCTGGCGATGAAATTATATTGCTCAATGAGACAAGCAATCCGTCTTCCTAGTCCCTACCCACCCATAAAGGAAAATTATTGCCTTGTTGGTGTCTAAACGAGCTATTCAAAAGCTTAATCTTTTACACTGGAAACATTGGATGTGAATGCACACATCAGTACTTTTCTTCCGAATGAGGCGCCGTGTAAGCTATTTCAGCATGTCTATAAGGTTATGAGCCGAAGAGTCCAAGCAAATCTTCTGCTCTTCAATGGGTTTCTTCATTCCGTTGAATCAATACGACGTAATATTTTCTCTAATAAAATGTATCTTAGTATTTTAACAATTGTTAATTCGACTGCTTTATGTAGTCGTACATAAAAAATACGGTAAGCATATTTGCATCTTATTTACTTGTGCGTAATATTTACATATTATAGAATAAAGTTTAGGTAAACTTTTCAGTTTCAAAAGTAACAACTTGACAATCTTGTCTTTGCTTCCAACACTAGTTTTTTTAATTAAAAAATAGAATTTTGGACAATGCTTTTGTATTTCATATTAAATTTAATGCCTTTTTACTAATCCGGATTTTATTGGTTTTCCGGGAAAGATTTCAGTTTCCGATTTTAAGAGGAATATCCTCCACTTTATACTTCAATTCAGAAATATAATCAGTACCCTGTTGTCATATTTTGACAGACAAAAAAGTGTGATTAATTATTTATCAAAAGCAAATTCGAGAGATATTTAGAGCTACTTTTACTTTGATATTTAAAATATTTCTTTTTCCGAAACACAATGGTGTATTCAAAGAGCTATTGAACTCGAAATAACTTTGAAATATGAAATAAAAATGTACAGGGTATTCCAAAATTAAATATTTGTCATGCTCCGATTTTTGTCTACACTGGATGTTACGCTCGATAGGAATTAAAGTGAATCTGAAAACTTTTTATGAGTAGTATTTGACGAGTGGTATACGCCCAAAATGTCGCGGCCGAAATGTCGCGGGCCAAAATGTCGCGGCCAAAATGTCGCCGAGCCAAAATGTCGCGGGCTAAAATGTCGCGGGCAAAAATGTCGCCGGTCCAAAATGTCGCCGAGCCAAAATGTCGCGGGCTAAAATGTCGCGGGCCAAAATGTCGCCGGTCCAAAATGTCGCCGAGCCAAAATGTCGCGGGCTAAAATGTCGCGGGCCAAAATGTCGCCGGTCCAAAATGTCGCGGGCCAAAATGTCGCGTGGTCAAAAATGTCGCCGGTCAAAAATGTCGCCAGTCTAAAATGTCGCCGGTCCAGAATGTCGCCGGTCAAAAATGTCGACGGTCCAAAATGTCGACGGTCAAAAATGTCGCGGGCCAAAATGTTGCCGGTCAAAAATGTCGCGGGCCAAAATGTCGCCAGTTCAAATGTCGTCAGACAAAAATGTAGAAGGTCCGATATTGATACAGTTAGTATCAAAAATTAAAATATATGAAAAGGCTTTTTTACACCGAATTAGCAAAGAATTGCTAATTGCTGTTGATGAACGTGTGCGTTAACGATAGTATGGACTAAAATTTTTGAAAATACTAAAAAAAATTTACCCTTTCGGCTTGTAACTGTTTCGAGCGCTTTTCAAGAAACAAATAGTTTTCAAACAAGCGTACGTTATTTATTTACAATAGCTTATTTCACCGTAACTCGCTATCTACCAACTTAAAAACGAATAGATTAGCAGCCCAAGCCAAGTTTAATTGATATCGAAAGGAAAATTTGTGTGTTAAAAAAGAAGTTGAAGAACAGTGAAATGAATAAGACAGATATACAATGTTTGAAACTTGGATTCTGTTAAAATTTCTTACATGATCGAAAGCAAGTCTATATTATTTAAATAATAGAGGTCTTTTTATTTTCTTCTTCATAAAATGTGTAAAAGAAAGTATTGGATCAGTGAAAAATTGTCAATTTGGAAGAATTTACACTTTCTGACGTGTGATGAATTCAATTTTATCGTTTATTTTTTTAAGGGAAAATGTGTAAGTGTGTATCTGCGTGACCCATTTTTTGGGGCGACTCTACCACAAAACTTACTGCGTAAATTGGAATGAAATTCGGTACATAGATATACCAACGAATCAAGGGCGTAGCCAGGACTGACGTTAGGGGGGTGCAAGCAGTGGCACCCCAATAGGAGGTCACTGTGACCTCCCAAAAAGTTCTTATCCGACACAAATCGGTTGATGAAATTTGAAAACAGTGAGACAGTATTGCAAGGCTGAACTTCTTTATTTTATTTATTTTTTTCCTTTTTTTTTTCTTTAATTAATTAATTTATTTATTTTCGTGATGCCTCACGTCTCTTTTGGTAGACATAGATAAGTATGCATTCTTGCATTTTATTTATTTATTTTTTAATTATTCAGTAAAGTTCTGAGTTTTATTCGGTAAATTAAAAGCGCATTCTCTGATTGATAAGTGGCGCCAAGGACTTAAAATTTATTGGTGGGAGAGGAGGCGAGGGGGTGGACTCTCAATGATCGAATGAAATTCCAAATTTCACCGAGTAATAGAATACGAATTTATTTGTCTGCACCAGCATGTTACAATGAAAAGCATGAAAGGGGACAAAATCGTTTGTCAAAAAAATAAATAAAATGGGAGGTCACAGTGACCTTCCATAGGCTTTGATCTAGGGGGGTGCAGTTTCACCCCCTGCACCCCCCTAGCTACGCCCTTGCAACGAATATGTGGTTCAGTGCTGATTGGTTTTTGCCGCTAGTTCTTCCAAGTTTTTACATGCAAGAATGTAATGGAACGTTTTCAGCATAGCGTGATTACTATGTCTGAAGAAGGTTCAGACGAAATCAAATAAAAATTGGCCCATAGGAAGCCTTCAGAAGATACGCCACATCATCGAGGAAGCAGAGCAATTGAACTTTTTATTTTTCATTATTTGTGAGTGATGTAGGGTAAGTGCTTTTCCCGAGTC